>JAYJME010002722.1:0-13208 GCA_036873775.1 Costaria costata | reverse complement strand
GTTGCTTGCCTTAGATTCGACCATTGACCACGCATCCCTTTCGAGACGGGGCGAGGGGGGTAGGGATATTCGACGCGAAGAGCCACAGGGCAGCAATCACTTGTGAAATAAATTGTAGCGATTTATAAGTGATCAAGGGCACGAAGACTGGTGATGGTGATGTTGATGCAGACTGGATAGACCTAGGAGGGTAGGGTAGAGACAGAACCGAACCATAAAAAAGCGAGAAGGTGGTCCGCGTTACGCGAGTGACCCAAAATCGTAAGCAACATATTACAAGCTCTCGCGGACACTGGGAGACGTGAAGCTCTTTTGTTCTTGATCGAGACCATGACCGCTCATCAGGCGATATTCCCTATCGGTATATGTTTACCTAGGGTCCCTGTGGCGGAAAGTCGAAGCCCATCGACCTCGAAAAACCCGATAAAGCGGTATACAGGTGGTTTTCATGCAAGTTTACGAGTAGAACCGCGTATCGGTAGCGCAAGGCGTAACAAACCTCTCGCCGGTATACGGTTTTCTGGCTGTCGAACGGCCCCCGTCTGACCACCTTTCCGAACAAATTGTGCTTGTAATTTTTTCCTACAGTAGATCGTCAAGAAGGCTCGTACAAAGCAAAATGTCGTTCTGGTATTGACTGATCGAGACCGCGCACTGTTGCGTGTTGGTGTTTTTTGTCGGTGCGTCGATATGTATTACCCTGGTATGGTAAAAGCTCGCACCGACACTCGGGCCGATGAGCTTCCGAGTTCCAAGGCCGTGGATACCGAACGACCGGGAGACTTGAGACTAAACTCAAGTGCACTGGCGTACGTAGCTCTGATTTGGTGATTGATAGTCACGCAACTACCAATTATCACGTACCCGAACGAGTAAAAACATCAGTCTGTTCGATTTTTTTCTGTGTCACATGCGACCTAATTTTGGAAAAATCCATGCATGTAGCCGAATTACAGCAGTATGATAGAGCCCGCTCGATGACACCACAAACAACCTTTCACAGACCAGCGAAGGAAGGCGCGTGCGGCCCTCCAGATGGATAGAGCTCGGGCTGAGAGTACAGCCAGTTTGATGCTATCGTGGATGCGATGCTATCGTGTGGCCCGCGTTGGAGCGGGCGCGGTGAGGGCAGCGTATATATACGGATACTCGTAGTAATACCGCGCCCACACCAACAGAGCTCGCACACCGTCGTACACCCACCCCCATTTATCTGCTCATGATATAGCTCGAGCTGAGAGTAGAGCCGATGCGATACGATGCTATCATCGTGGAGGTGATGCTATATCGACCCATGCTACGATAGAGGTGCACCATTATTTTTCTGAGGCTCTTCACTTTACGAGCTCCATATCACACCTGAAAGCTATTTTTGAGTAAACCGGAAGGGCAGCCCGACGAGCAAACCCATGGACTAGGCATTAAAAAAAAATCTTACTGTTAAACAATATTGAAATTCGGACGATTTGGGGTTAAGGAGCCTCGTCATTAAGAAACAAAAACTGGCAAAAAGTGCAACCTCTATCGTAGCACGCGTCTATCGTGCAGGGGTGTAGGACGGTATGCGAGCTGTGTTGGTGTTAGGGCGGTGAGGGCGGGGTATGGTGTGTGAGCTACCTGGTACGTTGGTGCGGGCGCGGTGAACATTCTCGACACGCTTCGAAAAAGTGCCCTTATGTTTCGTCAGCATCAACTTTTTTTGTCGTCTCATCATTAGCTCTCCAAAAAGTGCAAGAAAATAGTCTGGAAACCTGCCTCAAAAAGTGGCCTCGGCAAGTTACTAGAAAATAGAGCGGAAACCGTACTCCAAAAGTGGACTCAGCAATCGTCTCGGAATTGTGCTTCAGATTTCGACTGCCGTTTTTTTTTACCCTGGAGGGAAAACCTAATCGTAAGCACTTAGGAACTACCTGGTGGTTCATACGAATTTTCAAGCTGTTCTGCACGAGAGTTTCGGGGCTTTTGGGAGTCGCAGCATCGAATTTCCAAACGCTCGGCGACGGGCTTGGTGACTCCTGCGCACGGCACGCGCGACGGGGCTCTCAGGGACAGAGAGGGGAGCGCTTGTCCTCGACCGAATCACAAGCGAGGCCCCCGCTGAAGAGCGGGGCGGATACCAAGCACACAGAAACACAGCAATGCCCGATGTGTTCAAACACCGCAGAGATGATGACAGATACCTGTATATTTTAAGTTGGCCTGGGCCCCAAAACAGTTACGGGGGAAAGCGTGATGTTTCTATCTTCGGCGGCAGCCACGGGGAAGTTGATATGAATGCACGCGGCCTAACCGGCATTGCCTGCCTGCTTAACACTTGAATTGAAGGGATAATACAGTAGATACCAGGTACACCAATACGAGATTGGAATGTTGATATGTCATACAATAGCCGCCACCCCTTTCGCACAATGGGTTATCAATAACCACAACCCACGCAGCTTACAAAGATGAGGTTCGACAAAATCCTCAACCTCACAGCTGACGGTTTTTCTTGCTTCTAAATAACAGGCCAAGAGACATCGAAAACACAACACAGCACGATATAAGCAAGACAGGAAACAAAAAGCGCGACATGACACGTACCACAAAGGCGTGAACCCACAAGAAAACCAACATGGAAATCACGCTTGCTACCCGACACAAAATGTGCGCCGCAACAAAATTGTACTGGAACATTTACTGCAGAGCTCTACAATGCTATGCTTCAGACAGTGCGGCAAACAAACCAAGCCTAATGTGTACATTCCAAACCAACGCTGGGGGAATAGGCCACACTCTATATCAACGCCTCGAGTTATACGTTCTACTTTCCAACTCGTTTTACGTATAAGACTGCCGGGCGAAGAAAGGCAATGGAATAGACGAGGATCTGGGAAGAATATGCAAAATAGTGCTCTAAACGGAGAAGAGGAGCAGAGTAGAATATACAACGTCAACAAAAAAACGAAACATCACCACCATAAACCGCAACACGCCCGAAACCACCACGCATGACTCGACGACAGATGGGTGCGACATAGCTAAAAAGTTAACGCCAACCCCGATCTCCGGCCAGCTAAGTCAACGGTGCAAGGCGCTCGGGAATTGCCGACCGATCCCCACATGAGTCACGCCGGGCGACCGTTGCATGAGTGCAGACGGCTGTAGAGCTTCTCGTGCGCGGCTTTGTCTTGTCCCCGGCTGTCCGAGAGGATACAATTCACCGGAAATGTTCCTAACTCCAACCTCGACATAGATGCCTGGAGCAGACGCCGCACAAGGAGTTGAGAAATAAAGCAGGAAAGGGGGCCTTGTCAAAGTATTGAAGATTCTGGGGTCGCAGGACAAGAAAATGCCATCGCCAGGCGGTCGTCATTTCAAGACAGGTATATTGGAATCCTTTACGGGTCTTGGGCCATAACTGGAATACTAAGCTGTCAAACACACAGCAACCTGGGGGTGTTTCGCGACGAAAAGTGCCGTAACGCCTTGTCGTGCCTGGATGCCATGTTTTTCGCAGCTGTACAGGATGACGAGAACACTACTGGGTGTTCTAGTGATTCATCTTCAGGGACGATTAATCGGCGAGTGGTTATTTATTGGGTCGTCCCGATGCATGTCAAGATGTGAGTATTGGAAATCAAAGATCATTATACTCGTACGATGAAAGCGTAGTGGTAAACAGTTGGCAAGCAAGCTTGCTTGCGTCTGAAATCTCCTGTGCGAGGTCGAGGCAATTTCACTGAAAGCGAAACGCTATTTTAGCGGCGAGTTGATTCAGACCACAACGCACGGTACCCTCCCACGGATTTAGACTTTAGACTATGACGGCCGAATAAATATTGCTGCGTATATTTCGGTAGAGGGCGGGAAGCCCATCAATAAGAGCGCGGTTTGCAGGGTGTTTGGAGAAACCTTTCCACCCCCCCCCTCCCCCTCCCCTCCTTGCGCTCGTGGGCACCAACGCTGCTGCGTAAGGGTCGGATGGCTTGAGAAGACTGCTGTAGTCGACCATCGGCTTTTGGTCATCCGCTCGTGATAGCAACTCTCACTGACGTATGTCTTGCGGCTCACATCGCGTGCTACGAGACTACTGTAGCTCTATACCAGGTAGCCCTTATCAGGTAACATGGCACGTATGTTGGGAGACAAATACGCTTCGTCCATCGCATCGCATCTCCGTCGACAACAGTAACTCCGTGAACACCGTCAGCTGCATCTACACTACTAGCTCCTTCGGCGCAGGTGTACAACTGTCCAACCGGTGTATTCCACCATCTACTGCATAGCTCGACACGTGTATAAAGTATGATCGCAGCAAGAAGAGAAGTACGATTGCGCTTGAATTGACAAAGCAACAAATAATAACTGGCCAAGGTACGGCCTACCTCAACGACCTTAACAATGCACTGGTGGCGGTGTGAACGCTTTCAACACATACCAACAGTGATGTCACGCGCGGCACAGTTCTGTCGTTGAAGCTAAACTCTTGTTGGGGGGCTACCGCGTCTTGTGTCTTAGCCCCGATTACGTTTTTAAACAAGCAACCCACAGTCAGCTCTACAGGAGCAAGTCAGCAGCTGCGGCAGATCGCCTCATGCCCTTCGCGTCTCTTGCCATACCATTGCTGTTATACGTTGCGCTGGGGAAAGCATCGCCGTCGTCAAAGTTCGCCTGGACTTTGGTAGCGCCATTTACACGTTGTCCTGTCGATGCCTTGTCGATGCTTTCTAGACCAACAACAGCCGGGGCCCCTGACCGAAAACCGCAGTACTTGCAAAAAAAAAAGAGGAAACAGGATGATACCGTGTCGGCTTACTCAATATTACGGTGTATAGTTCGCATGTCTCCTCCTTGTCACTACAGCTTTGGTATTCTGCTGTACTGGTAATACTTGTGTCGCTGGCGGCCCAAGGCGTCTCTCAAAAATGAAATGCACCAGTATCGTTCAACACTCCACAATATACTGGCATATCACGTATGAACCACGTATTATATGAACTACGCAACCCGTAACTCACAGCAGTAGAGCTCTAAAGTCCTCTAATATTTTCTTAAATAAGGTACGTTACGCGTACTCCTTCCGGCCGTTGACTTGCTAGGTTTTGTCATTTTAGTTATGTTGTCTTGCCTTTGATTGGTGACCATTGATTTCAGTTTTCGCCGTACCTGTGCCTTGGGCATTCGGTCGAGGACATCCGCAGGAACACTCGACACCAGCCCCGATGTCGGCGACGGGAGAGAACGCACCAAACCGTCGAAAATGCGTTGGTAGTGCATGTAGAGCTGCTCGTCTATCAAGTTGCACCCCCTGAGAACGCGGCGGCGGCAGCAGCAGCAGAAGCAGCAGGACAAGAACGATGGAGTCAGATGCCAGTCAGAAGAGGTAGGAGTGCACGGTAACGTCGACATAAACGTGTACCTGGTGTAGCTCAGGCAAGCTCGGTAATGCTGTGTACGTAGGTAGGAAGTCCGACACTGTCACCTCACACCGGCAATTCTAGAACGGGGGCAACTGCACGGTACTTCCGGCAAGCTTCGAGATGCAGAGCCTGCTCTTTTTCACCACCAAGAGGATCTCGTGGGGTTTGCGTACACACGAAGAAAGCATGTGCTGGAAGCGCCCTAGCCATCAAAACCGGACAATACTATTGTGGGCATGAGGGGTTGTACACCCAGAATGGGGTAAACAACCGAGTCGTGACAAGCACAGCCCACGCCGCCTCATGCCATGCATCATGCAGAACGATCAGAAAAAACGTTTTGAACACACTTCCGTATGGTCAGCTAAAAGCATAAACCCACCAGAGTTCCGACGACGTTATCAACCTGGTATCATCCGCTTGTGACCACTTGGGCATCGTCACAAACACAACATGTACCGACACATGGAGACATGTACCAGGTACGTACTACTGTAAGTAGATGCGTCTTTATATTACCGTTGCGGACTGTACCAGAGCTTGCAAACAGTTCATCCAACATGAGACCATTCTAATTTATCGTGCAATACAAACGCGGGCTAACGGCAAAAAAAAAACACGCCCCATCTCCACATAATAGGGCGGGCGCGGCGTGCAGACACCATATAGGTACCACGCATGCTAGCACACTATTGATAGTACGAACTTCTGGGCTGACTTTCTCGACAACGGGGGGAGTCCACAAGCCGAGCGCTCGGTCTATATGGGCCTATGGAGATATACCGACGATATCATCCCAAAGCCACCAGTTTGGTGTGCGTATGCCCCCCTTAGGTAGGCTTCGTTTGGGCGAAATCGGCTACTGAATTCAATCCATCCCAGGGGGTGTGTTATCTTGCGTGGTATTTGGTATTCGGTATTCGGTAGCACCTGCATTACGCCTGCATTACACACCTGCCTTGCTGCATGACAAAGTACAGTCCGTACCTGATGGCTTGTGAGCACTCGTCTCTGTCGCTACCGGGGCACAACGACTGTCGCCCGGCAGCTAGCCTCCCGCCAGTCGGCTTCTGCACCCGCTGAGACGCTACCCTCAGCTGCAAGTCGTCCATCTTCCAGTGCATCAGGTGCGCCTGCAAGTTGCAGCGTATATACTGGCGTGAGTTCCGTGCGCTAACGAGTACCAGGTATTGTTGAACGCCAACAATATCAGCCGTAAAACTGGAGGTGTGCGTCATGAGCGTGTCATTTGGCGTCCCTGGTTTCAGGAACAGTACTCGTAGGGTACTCGATTTAAGAGCGTCTACAATAAGAGAAAATTGACTTGAAAAGCGGTCCAATCAGATTGTCACGCCGTGTGACGCCTATACTAAAACCTATGGTATATGATACCCAATCTGAGATAAGAGGATAAGAGCGGCGCGGAGAAAAGAGCGGTAACACGGGCCTGTTCCGAGGGTCTCTTAAAGCGGGTACCCGATCGTATTTGTGCTTGTATTTCTTCCGTTGCACAGGAAGTAGCGTGCATCGCATCTATTCGGAGGGGAGAAAAAAGCGATCGAGCTTTCTACAGCCATGGTTGGTTGCCGGCAAACAAACCAAATGCACGTGCAGCCATGTGCAACCCCCAAGCAAGCGCGGTGCCATTATTTGGCGGGTCAGCAGTGCCGATCCTATCCACGATACGAAAACACTTCCGAATGCTCTCTACTCTACCTGGAACTGGCACCTTAGAGAAAACGTTTCTCCTAGCCCTGTTTTTGCCAGAATTTTTTTTTGTGTTTTCAAATGCCAACGAGGTGCATGGGAACAACGCAACGTAGCAGGAGAGGTCAGGCGACCGTCCAATGAAGCGCTGTCGACCCAGCTCTACCCGTGTCCCCACTTTCCCGTATACCTCTCAGTACGACTCAGTACGACTCGATACATCGACAACAGCTGCCGCATTCTACCGTGGGTTGTTGTGCGTTCGAACGCGGACTTAGACGGCCTTCCACGTCATTTTCTATCGCCAAGGTGTCCGGAGACATGTCAAGCAAGGGCAAACGTGCGCTGACAAGGGCGTAGGGCCGAGTGTTCCATACTAAAACCTAGTATCCCCGTGTCAGTCCAGGCACATACAGCCAAATTTGCCGTCTGTCAAGGGGCGGAAGTGCTGTCTCCTGGTATATTTGCTCTGTAGTAGTTATATACACGGCTACCGGTGTGATGGTAGTTCTGAACGTGTTCATATCGGTGATCACCGCATATGGCTCACTAGTTATACTGAGGCCGTTTTTTGCCTACAGGCAAAAAAGCCTCTTCATTCCAGGGTGCGTACAGGCTTCCATCAATTGGGTAGTCTGTACTTCTGATGTGTACTGTCCGTTTGTAACAATCGTGATGTTGTATGATGTTTGGTGGCGAGAGCTGTACGTGACCGATTTCCATATACCCGGCATCTAAGGAGCAGGCGGGCTTGGGCTAACACGTGGGACTTGTTTCGTCGCAAGCCGTCTCGTTTTGGCCGCGTCGCTGTGTTGCTGCGGATTTGGTGGCGGTGCTGCTGAGTGTGATTTTTTTATGCGGCGGGATATTGTGTTTTCAGTTTTGCTCATTCCAACGGACACAACGCACACAGCCTACTGCGAGCACGAGGCAGCCTTGCCTCATTTACCTCTCTACTATAATCGAACCGTTAATACAGAGAGCTCGCTCAGACTCACCAGGACTGCAATAGATTCGGACATCCTTCCGGTTATCAGCACCGTTACGCCGCGTTTGTCAGCCTCTTTGATCACCTCGTCGGCAACCCTGTCCAATGGTTTAGAGCAAGCCAACCGGGTGTCCAAGTTACTGAGCAGTTATCCTCGCAAAACAGAGGAACGGACAGAAGTATTCACATTGATTGGGAGTGACGATCCGGCGCGGACCGTGCAGAGATCAATCAAACACACAATAATATAACAGCACGACAGTAGGATGTGACACCGCTGATGGATGTGACACCGCACAGGGTATGCTAATGTTACGTGAGATTATAAAGCAATCACACCAACGACATCGCTAAAAGCGATGAATAGCTAACTAGTCTACCGGTAGCATCTAACCCTCCACAACACTACCAACCCACCGTTATCTATACTCACTCTTACCATTTTACAAAATCCGCCAAACCGGGTAAACACTATCCTATATCGCTGCTATGTTTTACTGCAAGCAAGGTCACAGATTCACGGCTCCACAGAGTGGCGCCACACCATCTTATCGAGTATTAGCGTTATCCTTCATGCACAGAAAAGCACGGCACGGTGAGATCTACCTGTTGGCCTCATCTTGGTCAGCAATGGTGGTGTAATCGACATCCTTTCCAGACAGGAGCCACGCCATCTGGTTGCAGAACGGCCTCGCATCGCCCTGAGATAGCTTCCCGGCTCTGATTGCGGCGACTATCGCGAGCGGCGTCTGTACTCCGCACGAAGGACCCCCACCAATTATGTAGAGGGGGGGGAGCAGCAGCAATAAGAAAAATGTTATTAAAAGGCATTGCCACGATGGCGACCAACGGGCTGTTGGCGATGAGAGATACTAACGCCTGTGGCGGAAAACGCAAGTGCCGAAATACTGCTGCCAACGTGCGCCACAAACACAAAGCGGGCGTGCGAGGAGGGAGGAGTACCTTAGCGTGGATCAAGTGCAGACAGGCACAAATGAGGGATCGTAGCGTCTAAACTAAAGCATGAGCGACAGCGCAGCAAAAGACTCGTGAAAATAATATCTCTCTCGAAGTTGATGCATCAGAAGGTACCGCGAAAATAATGTTTGCGTATTTGGGGTGGTCCCCAACTGAAGCCTGGAACTTCATTGACACATAACTTCTTGCAACCATTTCGTCTGCCCCACGTCAGAACAAACAACCGCTACACCCACTTCCACCAAAACCTTGCGCAACTGAAAGCAGCCCGACGCAACCAGCAACACAAACAGCAACAAAATGCTTTTAGCATCTGTCACTGCAGTGAAGGCGACACAGTGTCCGCACGAATTCGAGGTGGCGCGCAACAGTCAGCAAGCATCTTGCGCATGAAGACGAACCTTGTACTTCCTCTTCAGCTCCGCTCTGAACCGAAAAAGTGACAGGAAGCGCTCTAAAGGGTCACGCATTATCGTCACAAACTTTGCCCCAGGGACCAGGTCCTCCAGCACGCCGTAGGGAGTGTAGGGCATCATATGTCGAAGGCTGATGTCATACTTCTGGCCTTGATCACGGCGTGACTCGAGCTCCCCTCCACCAAACCAGCCCTTGGCCATTGGATGCAGGAAGTACGACCCTCTCCGATGGCCAACCTTTGGAGCATTATCACATCGATCACAAACGTGGGCGCCTTCAATTAGAGCAGCACACGGCGCTGCCAGTAAAACCACTCTATGGCTAGAAGTGTTCACCAGGTTAGACAAATCTCAATTCCTACGCGCCTGTCGCCCCGCAGTGCGCTCGCGTGTGTTCCATGATCCCCGACGCCAGCACAGTAAGGCTTGGTGCAAAGTCGACCTTACAGTTCCCATTATAGCCGATCTACTCCTAGAAATACAGTTTCGTAGTTACCTCAAGGACGCTCAACCGAAGCCTGTGTCGGTCGGCCAGGACATATCATGACCGGCGCTCGAATCTGGTGTTTTCTCGTGTGTGTTAAGCTACTGCTGTATTGTTCGCAATTGTAAGCAGCAAGACACGAAACTGAAAGCACTCGGGACACAGAACATCCCGCACTGCCAGAACCATCAGACTCGGAGCAGATGGAATGGTTGGAACAAAACCATGCCCGCGCAGGCACAACAAACTATGTGCACAGCCGTGAACGCTCTTCCTGCCTTCTCTTTCTGTCTTTCTCTCTCGCTCGCCCTTTTTCGTTTGTTTTTACTACAACTATGGGTATTTTTTGTTTTCGTTCGGAAGGCAGGCCCTCATTACTGCGGCTCACCATATGAAGCCTATACTAGTGAGTGCTTGTCGCACCTGTGCAATATAAGTGGCCAGTGTCGTGCTCCCTGTCTTAAAGGACTTCATAAACACCAAACCAGCATCCATGTCTTGTGGGTGAGACAATCGGCTGTTCTCTTTCTCGCAAGAGTCACATCCTCCACGAAGGTCGTGATCGACGTCGTCAGGGCTTAGGAGTGCGACAGTCTCGACCTCGCGCTCGTTGGAGAGTGCAGGACTGCACAAGCGGGACAGGGTAGAAGATATAAGATGTGCATGTATCAGGAAGTGTTATCTTACCGACACGCGAACGTCTCGTGGACCAAGAACATTGCTCTGCAGTCTCCTCCACGTAGAGCTAGGGTGTTACTGAAAATAGTGATCTCGCCTCAACTCTTATTGTGCCAAGCACACTCCTACAGCAGAGTAGTCGGCAGCAGCGCTCGGTATATACTATAGTTTGCGGGAGGGTGGAGCGATAGTCTGGGGCAAGAAAAAGTGCTAAAATGCTCAGGTGTCATAAAATTACCAAAACCTCCCAAATTGGCAGGGCCACTTTCACCGGGCGGCGGAAATACGAGGTATCTCATAATCCGGATTGTAATGGAATGCTACAAAACGAGTCCACACTGGGCTGCGTACTCGCCAGTCCTTCGTACCGACAGGACCCCATGACACTTAACAGCAAAACTAGTGAAAACACAGTCGTGGGCTAGCGCAAGAGACATTCAGTAAGCCCAAGATACACAACGATGCTTACAGGTGCACGTGGAATCTATCATTCAACAGAGTGCTGGTGCACTGAACGCTCAAGCACTTAGAGCCAGGCCTCAAATGTGTCAGAAGTGACGCGAACCGGAACTGAACCGTGCCTGAAGAAAAGGACAAACGTTAAGAATGCAGGCGGGAATAAAACACGCTTGAGTTGCGCAACTACACCGCTCAGTTCTCCTTGCATTAAAGCGCAGGCCCCGATTAGTTAGTAGTCTCTGTCGTATGTAGGGATAGCTCGTACCCTCGAACGTACAGCAGAATTTAGCTACCGTTGCCCGCGACAGAACGGGGCTGTCGGGCTGGTTTCCCTCTGCCATATGCATCGCCTTTACCGTTTTAACCGTCTGTATGACTCATTCCACCCTCAGACGCACAGGCGCCTTGACCCGAGACATTCTAAGCCTACGAAATAGCTCAAGACGCTCAATGCCCGACAAACGACGTTGCTGTGGCCTCGAACGTTCGTGCCGCTGAAGGCGAGTGCGCCCATGCGGAACGTAGCGACCATGAAACCCCCCACAAGGCACCTACATCTCGCAGCCGCGAGTATCGCCCGCTCTCTCGCCTGCCCACCGTCTCTTTTGCGTTTTGCGATCCGGTTTGTTTCTCCGTTCCGTCCTCCGTCACCTAGATCGTTTCTTCGGTCCTAGATCCCAGAGGCAAATAAGTAGTCCAACACACCTGCAAGTCCGCCTCGTCCTTGCCGACTCTGATACCACTTACATGAGTCGGCCTACTCGTTACTCCTCTAACTGCGAGCCCCGTGTTTCCGGGACGATAATACGATACCGTTTCCGCAGTGTCGCGGGTGAACACTCCCCTGAGTTGTCTCTCCTCACCATCGGTGCGACCTAGCCCGCGGGCTAATTTATCGCATGGTGGGGTCAGCACCACCCTCCCCTCTCCTCTCTGGTACCCGTGGGGGGTGCGGCAGGCCCACTCTTCACCCTGGCTGAGGAGGAGCTGGGGGGGAAACTGTGTCCAGCTGGGTCGGTGCCCACGTCTGCAGCTTGGGTGGATTGCGGCTGGTGGTGTGGCGGCGGCCGCTATGGGTGTACGGTTTTGTGCCTAAACGACAGGCAACATACCTGTCAGTTCGAGTTGCTGACATCTCGACACAAGATACAAGCGTATGTTTCATCGCCGATGCACCCTTTCGAACAAAGGTTGTTGTACGAGTAGTGGCCTGTTGTAATTGATGCATCCCTCCGTGATGGAAGCATTCGCTCTCGTCACTGCTGTGCACGAAACGATCACAGGAGCCCGACTTTCTACTAATAGCGATTACGACTACGACTACGACTACATAGTGCAGGAGAACACCAGTACCAGGTATAGACCGATGAACAAGCGACATCTTCGTAAACCCCGCAGCCTTACCTAGACTTAGAGCAGACATTTTACGTACAAGCTTGGCACATGGCTTTGCACATAATACCGGTACAGGCATTCTATTTAATAGCACAAGAACACACCTTGCCCTTCCGGTTATGCGCTCGCCGCCTAAACACAGCCAGACCGAGAGCAAAGCAAGTGTTGCGCCTACTCCCGCCAAGTATCCTTTCTATGCATACACGAGGCACGCGCAGCATAGGAGCGATGAAGCAGAGGTCGAACACGGCGCGGGAGACACAGGAAGGCAGGTATTAACAGTTGGCACCTTACGTTGATGTGCGTAAAGTGCGGTACAGCAGTAGTGTTGTTTACATTGATCCAGTATCCAGTCTCATCAAAAAGAGTGCACTTCGTCGTACGGAGAATCCGTGGTCGCAAGAACGAACAACACTTCTGCTGAAAGTTCTGCACTCTAATTCATACGGGTACACTATTATTAGACTAAACTCGTAAAACCTACGTGCACAAGCGGAGAAAAGGTGCTACGACCTGGTACGTACTCTCCACAGCAGCGACAGGATGAAGCTACGTAGTACATGTACGTGCTACGCACAGACCCGGCATAAAACGCGAACTAGAGTGTTTGCGTCAAAGTGTTTCCTGAAAAATACCGCACCGCTCCTAAAAAAAGTGAATTTACTTCTGGTAGAGTTTGCGCAAAAGCAAATCCAAAAGAG
>JAYJME010002721.1:0-13209 GCA_036873775.1 Costaria costata | reverse complement strand
GCATAGTAGGGATGCGAGGGTCTATGGTCATACGACTACGGCCGTGCATGATATGAGTACACCCCCCCCCCCCCCCCCTCAATTGGGTGATGTAGAGCTCAAATCGGCGACGCGACAAAGAAGCCCTTCGACACCACGCGCCATTGAGTGGTGCTACAATAAAGCGGGCACCGTTAGGACCTACCTGGTATAATTTTGCAGTCGACCGGAACCGCTCAGAATAAAAACGACTACAGTAAGTACCCTGTTTTGGTTTTGCAGTGTTACATTTTGTAAGTTTTGTATGCTCTGTTATTTCGCGACAAGCACCACTTTTAAGATTGGCGCTTTTACGCTTGCGCCGAGAACACAAGCCAAAACTGTTTTTTTTTTAGAGAGAGGTAGTGAATCGCTCGCCAGAGTGCCCTAAAAGCGGCAGCGAAAATGAGGTGCTCTACACACCGTGATTCCGGGGGTGCCCACCTGACTGCACCAACATACCTTGGCCATATAGCCTCCTTCGAGGCTTGCCACACATGCATTCGGAGGGTCTCCACGAGCTCCAGGCTGGGTGGGGGCGGCACCTGCTGCCCCGCTTGAGCGCCTTGGTGATGGTTGCATTTACAGTAGGCGAGAGAAGAAGAGCGTGAGCGATCGCGCGGGTTGTGTTGGTTCAGCCGGCTCGCAGTAAAAAACATCGAAATATCTCTCTCTCTCTTTTTGGCGGTGGAAGAGACAAGGAAGGAGTTAAACGCTGCTGCTCTGTTGTGTTTGTTTTTTTTGCTGTTGGTCTCACTGATATTGATAATCGACATCAATCAGTGGTCTGTAAGGACAAAGCGGATGGTGAGCCACCGATGACGTTGCCGTCGCCTCGCTCCATTGACGACAGTCTTGCCCCTCGATGGGCAGCCATCAATTTTGTGCAGGAAACGGCCTTAACAAACAAGTACACGAAGTACGAACATAGGAACAATGACAAAACCGGTGTAAGTCCAAAAAAACTGACCTATCCTAGACAAGCAATTAAAGAAGCGGGGCCGGGTAGTCTAACCGATACACTGCCTTGCCCCCCCTGCCAGTGGAAAGTCTGGGGGCTTTGAAGCTCGACGATTGTTTTTGGTTTTCCGTCTCTGAACTCTTCCGAGTGCGAGTCAAAGAAAGAAACGATGAAAAATCGATGAGTAGTGGGAACGCCGAACCCCACTGCACGGTGAAAACCAAAAGCATGTACCGGGAGGGGCTGCGGGGGGAGAAACCTGTACAGACCGGACATATCACGATCTAGATCATGTAGATACTTCGCATCATGTACTAGATGGCGTAGATCCTGTCCTGCCGTTATGATATGCTGTGCAGGATTGTGTGTAAACAACAGATCCAATCCAGGAAACATGTGCTAGAGCTTGCAGATCACACGGCTCCCACCCGGAAACATGAACTAGATCGTACAGATCAGGAAAAATATCCGCCGTGAAAGATCTAGATCGTAATTTAGATCATGCATCGGCGGTCGGTGATCTGTCGGATGTGTGAAAACCTGTGACAATAGGTATTATAGGCTTGTTTCCAGATGGCCACCGAGAGCAACACACCATTCGAGTTGACCTGGAAGGTGAAAGTGGCGACCTAAACCAAAAACCGGCACACCAAGGCACACCAAGAGAACCAAGGGAACCAAGGGAAGGCACGCGCAATCACCACCTCTGTGGGGTTTCGGTCAGCAGATCCTACAGCCCATAGCCTTAGCGGAACGTAGTTCTCCGTACCTTGAGTACCCGTACCTCGCCCGTACCCCTATTATAATTATTTCCGTCAACAGATCCTACAGCCCAAAACCCCTAGCGAAAAACGCTTATTCCCCATACCTTGAGCCCCCGTTCCCGCCACCGTGACTGCCTCCTCTGGTTTTCCACTCCCCATCGTTTCGTCGTCGCGGACGGAACTCGCGGCTGCCTCTACTTCCGCCCCGGTCACATTTTCCGGTCCGGCCATATTTTCTGGTCGTGGCTTCTTGGTGCAGCCCTCGATTAGCAGGAGAAGCGCTTCATTCATGGCTCGGATGTACTGTTGGCCTTCCCCAAGGAGGCTTCTCGAAGCGTGGGCGTATTTTGAGCCAGCAGCAGCAGCATTCCTCGCCTGTTTTCCGGCACACCATGCGAATTGGGAGGGGCGCAACGATGCGGTGATGACAACGATGTGTCGCCTGCGGGGTCTCGACGCGGCAGCTATTGCTAATGCGTTGCGGCTGGTGGAGTCGAAATTGAAATTGATATTTGATGTATAATTCTGTAGTGCGAAGCCATGGGCTGCTCGGCACGTAGGCCAGCATTTTGCCTGAAACTGACTAGGCTTCATTTGCGCTGCATGTCCGAACGTGTCTTATTTTTTTTATCAAAAGTCTAAAGTTTGCCTTATATTTGGACCCGGACTGGTACATGGTGCGAATCAACGGGCCCGCTCGACACGTATGACGACACTATGCCTAAAAGACGCTCCGTGGGTTTGTATGCCGTGCGCCCAAAATAGGCGTTATATGTTGAAGATGTGTTCTCGCGGGGCTGCGGGTCCCCAGACTACCCACCGTGGGACATCACACGACTACAGTACATTTGCTGCGCTTGATTTGTTTAAACAGCGATAAACGCTATGCCTAAAAATTACCGGGAACCGGTTTAATCTGGTCATTTTTATTTTTTTGGGGGGCTCAGTACCCCCCTTGTAAACGATTCCAGCGTGTCCAACGAACCACCGTGCCCACTGCTGTTGACAGCAAGTGCACCACCTTTTTACCTGACGCATCGCTGGGGGCCTTTGGCGAGGCCGGAAATAGTTACCGTCATTTACCTATCGACGAGTTTTGTTTTTTTTTCTGAGTTATTTTCGGGATGTCCTAAGCTACCTTAACGGTTGAAGACAAAAACCACGATCGGGGAAAATGCTGGCGTAGGGCGTCGGTATTGGTGGGCTGTTTGAGATATTGGTTGGCCTGTTTGAGCTACGAAGTAGGGTGTTTGCGAAAAATTTGGTTGAAACCGATCTGGTTGGGTTTCTTGTGGCCTGATTCCTTTGTTAAAATTACCCCCCAACCCACGAAAATCAGGATTTTCCTATCATAAGGTTGTGGCATAAAACAAATGGCCAAAATGCCACTTTTACTAAACCTAGTTATTCTTGGGTTGGGGGTTGGGTTAGTTCTTATCCTAAAGTTTTCGAAGTAGGTTTGGGGTCAGATATACACAGGAAACAGACCCGCAATAAACCCAACCAAACCTTAATTATTCGCAAACACCCTACAGTATTGGTGGCTTGTTTGAGCTGTTGGTGGCCGGGTTGAGCTATTGATGGCCTGGTTGGGCCGGAGGTGAGAACGAGAGAGCTAAAGGGGCAAATACACGATCACACTCTTATTGATAGTCAGGCTCACATCACGTGCCCACGCTTTCTTCCCCCAGTACAGCTTCCCCTCCCTCTCCTGCAGCGGGCGAGAGCGCGGCGGAGAGCAGGCGTGCGAGGCAGGCAATCGACAAAACAGGGGGGGGGGGGTCACGTCTGGGATGGGGGGGATACTACTTTTTCCAGCAACCACCAAAGTCTGTACCAAGTGCACCGGAACTTGACTGGCTGCAAATGTGGCGTTTCTCCGGGGCGGAACAACTAAGACTAACGGGGGCCATTTATTCGTAGTAGTAAATACCGTTAGGACTGCATCAACGTTTAGGGCACGAAACTGTTGTTGAAGTTAAAGATCGGTAATTTCTCTGCTGTATACATACTCTTACTATCATTTCGACTTGGTTTGTCCACAAGATCTGAAACAACATGTGCAGTTGGAACGGGATAAGAGTGCGTTTAACACACACCACTCTCTAGGAAATTGCTGCTAGTGTTTGTGCACTCACCCCCCCCCCCACCCGCTAACCGTATAGAGCCGCCCGCTCGAGGAAATTGCTTGCATTGTTAATGCACCCTCCCCAACCCCACCCGCTAACCGTATGTAGCCGCCCGTTGCGCTTAGACTATGATCGTGGGAATAAAGCTTCTGTTTCGCGCAACCGATGACTGCTAGGGAACGCTGAATACTTCTGTTTCAATAAGGGTAGGCCCTGTCGTGGAATAAAACGACATGATTTTCTCTTGGCTGTGAAATAGGCATTACGTGGTGACTAGCTGCGGCCCGAGCGGGACCCGGGGACAGCACGACGAGAAGCGCAGTCTCCTTAATCGTCTAGGATGTTGAGCGATCTCGGTCCGAGCAGCATCGTCTTGCGGACATGTTGTACAGCTCCTCGCAGTGTAGTTCTGGTTTACACTAAATGTTGTCGCCCCCTTCACCCGGCAGTGCCGGGCGCCGGGTTTGACCAGTGTAGCCGACGCTGGTATCGTTGTTTTGGTCGCTGGGTTGCTAAACCTGGCCGACGCTGTACAATAATCGTCGTTGGTTTTGTCCCTTTCCGCCTTTCAAATCACACAACAGAAACTCACAGCTAGCTTGGGATCGACAGGAGCCACCAGACGACGCATGGTGGTCGGTCTGTCGCCCATACCAGTTCCCTCCCTCCCCCCTTCATCCACGAAGCAAGACAGAGGATCATCGTCAGGCTCCACCACGCCAAGGTCTTCAACCAACCCCTCGACCGTCTGACGCTGAGCGTAGTCCTCGTCCTGGCTATGTTCTCGTCGCCTTTCTTGGATGGTTCCTTGCTTTGTTTCTTTTCTTGATTCTTCTTGGCGTGGTTCTTGCCTTGTTTCGTGCCGTGCTTTTTGGCTGGAATCTCGGCGTGTGTCTTGCACTGATTCTTGTTTTTGTTTTTGCTGTTCGTCGGCGGCACCACCCTCTTCTTGACGCTGCCGAGGAAGGTATTGTGTATTGTGGGACGGAAAAAAATGCGTATTGCAACGGTTTGTGTTTCGTTAATGTTTGGTGAAGCGACGGAGAGCTCAAACATGAACAAGAGGCCTACCCCTAGGCCGGGTACGTCGGCACGATTTCTCGAATCGAATCGCAACAGCAGTATGATCTTTACAACATGTCGATACTTTTTGCCCGAATCGCAGCACAAAACAGCATTACCTCCGTAGAACATCGGCACGATTACTCGAATCACAGCACAACAGCATCGTGTCGACAAAACATCAGCACGATTGCTCGAATGCAGCGCAGCAGCACTATCTCTCCAAAATTCATGCTGGTAGGTCTATCGCCTGTACCCGTTATTGCCACCCTACAAAACTCGCCGACATCTTGTGCTGGCTACATGATACGACTGTGATTTCGCAGCTTAAACCCTTTGGGGGCCCTAAATATCAACGTAACCAATGATAACTAACGCTGGTGTTAACAATCGTCTACGAGCAGTGCGAGCACCCACCAGCACCGGGGGGGTCATGTTGCGCCCGGGCCGTACGACTCCTTAGAAGTCTAACTCGAACACCTTTCTGTGTCACCCTCCAACTATGCAGTGGGCGTTGCGGTGAGCGTAATTTTTGGTGCCGATTTTTTTTCCTCTGAAGTCCCACGAGGGATAAAGTCATTCAACGAACGTGGTACCCATACTGTTTTCGTACTTTTGTTTTGAAGTACTCGCTTTTGTTTTCCAACTCAACTCGTGGGAGGTTTCATCTATCCTTAGCGGTGTTCTGGACAAGCCATTGCCACAAGTGTCTTCCCTTCTCCCCCCAGCGCACTGTACGACAGATTTATAGGATTAACATACCTTGTCGGTACGAGCGACGCTGTTTCTCCTGCTGCTGCTGCTGTTGTCGTTGCCTGTTTTCTTCGGTTCGCCTGTTTCGCCGGCAGATTTTTCCATTTCTTTGAGCACGCCAATCAAAGCCGATAGCGTGGCAAGGTTTCCCTCCAGGCCAACATTCTCGGGATCCCTGCAATGGAGGTTATGAGAACGATTTTTTGCTTGCGGAGGTTAGCGCGGGCAAAACCAAAGTCGATGTGTTTCGTGGTCATATGTACTGCACCAGGTACACGAGTCGCGTGTTTTGCTACGGTAGAAAGTGCGGCTAGAATGGCGTGCGCTGGGTCGCGGTACTCGCAAGAGCGATTCTGAAATAAACTCGCGTCCTGGCAACGTTTCATATCTCGGAGTGTCGAAGTGTGTATCATATTAACAGTCAGAGTGCACATATTGGTTCGTAATTTTGTATATCAGCCCGTCTCAAGGCGACCATCATGTACCTGCTTCGTTGAAGTGGAAGACAAGAAGACGGCAGTGGGGTTAAGCTATTGGTAGGCACGAGCATGGCCCAGGTGCGTGGTAGTAAGTCTCACCGGCCCTGCCGTTCTCTATCTGACATTCTGCACAGACACATGCATTTGATCGCTAAGGGAGGGCATCACACGCGGTACTGGGCATCTTGACGCCCATGTGCACTGCTGTGCCACCGCAGAACAATTTGTTTTTAAGCGAAAACAAGGAAACGGAACACCGCAAAAGACAACCACTAACGCATTTCACCATCAGAACAAGAAAACAGAGTGCGCAGCAAAACTAACTGCTCGTCGATAGATTTCCCCCGTGGCCGGAAGTATTTAGTGATGGAACCCATCGTCGAAAACCAAACTGTAGACGCGTGCGCGCCTACGACTACGTACGGCGAAAGCGATGTCGATGTGTCAGAAGGCAATGCGTGTTTACTTGATGATATATTATTTGGTTAACCACTGTAGTCCCCGGCGCCTCACGCCTCTAACGTACCCCGTAGACGCAAACGCCGCCTCCCGAATCTTGGGAACGGCCTTGTCCACAGCCACCCTCGTTCTCTGAAGGTCTCTGCTTTGTGCCGCAGCTTGAACCTTCGGCGGTATGATATTATATACCAGTAATAGAGTAGGCCAATTTGCAATCCGCCACCAAAGTATCATACGACGAGCAGCCAAAGGAGACAGAAACACGCGCGGGCGAGATAAGTTGTTAAATTGCGATTTGCCGACAACAAACCGTACATGCAACACATACCTGGTACAGCACATACCACACATGCAAAACACACATAACACCTGCGTACATGCAACACGTACAGCACATACAACACATACAGCACACATAGCACACACAACACACAAAACACGCAACTTTTAGCTGTATAACTCCGAACAACACGTACAGTCGTAATGCATACTGGCACGACTCGTAACATATTATACCTGGTACATGGTACGCACGTACAACAGTATTACGCGTCTTGCAGGGTACCAGGTATCTTGTACGGTATCTTCTACCCCACCTCAACGAACTGCAACACGCCGCATCAATGCGACATCGCGACATCATCTATCTGCTGTGCCATGCTCACGACTCGTCACCTTGGATAGACGTGCAGCTGCCGATCCCACCGCGATCGAGGCGAGCGACACCCCCCGGCCTTCCACGTAGCTCCTATCCGCCGCCTTTGTTGCCTGAATCAGAGCGTCAAGCTCGTCCTCGAACTCCGACCACAACAGCTCATCGGCAGATAGAATCGCCATTCTAATGTATAGAAATGCTATTGCACGTCACGTATAAACAATGCAACCACAATCAGTACGTACGCGTACGAGATTGGATAGCCTGCGACAATCAACTCGGCCACACGGCACGCCGATCTTACTGGGTGGTTATAAAGTCAGTCGACGGACTCCCAGTCAATCGAACCATTTTTTGTTGCGGGCGATCCGGAAATAAGCCCCCAGTTTACGTACATGAGTACAGCAGTAGTAGTTGACAGTTGACTTTACGTCGCCAACTGATGTTATGCTTTTTTCATATAAACATACATCGGATTACCAGACCACAGTAGTACTACCAGTACTGCTGCAGTGCTGTCGTTCCTCGTGTCCTGCACGTACTGGTACTCGCATCCTGTACCAGGTATCCTGTATCCTGTATCCTGGACTGTTGGACTGTTTTGTTACCTTTCGCAGGGCATGTATCCCCGTTTCACAAGGCCTCCAATATTTCGGCACCCTACAACTCCCAATCTACGTTTTGTTTGTGCTCCCACAAAAAATTCGCAATTTTCATCCGAGGTGGTTCCGAAACACGAGAAATACCAAACGCACGTGTCTCACACCACCACTTGCTTCTGACTCAAGGATAAGAGTTTGTGTGAATACTCTCGACTAGGCGCAATCATGGCAGAGGGAAGATGGCTGCCGTGGAAGGAGCAGAAGATGGACATCCGCCCGTTCCCCGGTATGAGAGGTTGCTTTATCATGCCTCCCTCATGTCCTCGTGTGGGGGCCAGGTTGCTTGCTTGCAGGACCTAATCAACTCTCTAGGCTAGATCTTTTCCGTTTTTCTTTTTTTCGCGGTGATATTTTTTTCCAGACCTTCAATGCTCTCTCGTGCCCTTGGGCTGCCCTCTCGCCCTTCGAAGCCTGTTGCCGCGGCGCTTGGACGGAGAGGCAGGCCAGACCTCGAGACCTCCTGCTTTTCCCCTAGAGCTTGCCGCTGTAGGTAGCTCAGTCTCCCAGCGGAAGCTGTGAAGGCGATCGGAGCGCGCTTGCTATTATTTATTTTTTAAAAACTTGCTGTGTGTTGTTTTCTGACGATGATGAGAGAGAGAGAGTAGAGAGAGCTTTGAGTTTGAAGTTTTGAATCGACGCAAAAAGAAAGAAAACTGTCGCTTCTTGCACCTTTGTACCAGTCCAGTTCAGTGCATAGCACGCAAGCAAAAGCTCAACCTTGTGCCAGCGCATCTCCCGTCCGGGTGCTGGCTGAGCCCGTTCAGCGTTGGATTATCTGTCTATCGCCGAGTTCGATAGACAGACAGCATACCGTCGTTTCCCGTCGGGCTATTCTTCAATGTATCTACCCGCACGTATACCCGCATCCCTGGTACAGCAGCAGTATACAGGTAGCGCATAGCCTATCTTATACCTGTATGTACGTCAATATAAGGTACGGTTTGTATTAATAGGAGTCATCAATCGTCCCTTACATTTACGGACAAAGTGTTACCATGAAACCATGAACCGTGCTGAACGATGTGTCATTTGAGTGTTGGCTCTCACCAGAGATAACAAAATGGGAAATGGGAAATGGTACATACAGCAGCAGTGGGATAGCCGGCGGTTGCGACATTTCGCGATTTCATTAACCAGGCGGCACGTTTCTTTACGCCACGATCGATGAACGATGAGCCATGAGCCATGGGGGCCGCGAGGCCTTGCACGCAGCTGTGGCTGCTGTGATTGATCGCCGCAGCGCAGACCGCTGGTGATGATGGTTGTGTCGTGTGTGCGGCGCAACTGTGCATCTCCGGCCTCCGACGGTCAGTTGTACGGGCCCAGCAGTTGCACCGTGGTACTGCTGCTGCAGTTCTGCCACGTCTGTGACGTGCTCCTGCTTTTTAATAGAATACGTGTCGTATGCTACCATGTCATTTATACCCTCTGGTGCTTCTCCTATTAAATACTATTCGTACTGCTACGTACTGATGCTACTCGTATAATAGCTGTTGTGCCGCTGCTGTGTGCGAGGTGTGTACGTGACCACATCGTGTTGTCGCCAGGCTGTATGCTAGCTATGCTACGTACCACACAGCAACAGCAGTACCCACGAACGGCATTACGTCCGCGAGTACAGCTGAACAGCACTGCTGTACAGGGCAGTACCCACAACATTGTCTACATATCCACCTGCACAAACGCTTACATAGCCGCCGCCGGCTTCTCTATGATACGTCTGTCTGTCGTCAGTCGCCAGCCGCCAAATGCCAACCAGTTTTCTGTTTTTTTTTCCAGAATGCTGCCGGCTGGCTGATGGATGCATTTTTGTCGACGCTGCCTGTTATGGTAAGTATAAGTACGTACCAGGTATACCAGATAAGTGGGGTTTCGTTCGCCGCACCAAGTGCCACACTCACGGCTCACGGTGCTCATACGCTAACCCTAGTGCTCATAGGAGGACGGCAGCACGGCCTCTCGTGGTATTTAATACCTGCTGCCATTGTGTGCTGCGCAGCTGTGGAGTGAAACATGCCCGTTGCCTGGTATGACACACCAGGTACTGTTCTGTACAGAGTAGTACTGTACCTGCCGGTATGCGACTCTAGAACATTCATACGTCATATTATACGAGTAGACGTTGCAAAGGATACAAGCTGGAAAATAGAATATAGAAAGGGCCCATACATGTCATATGATATGATATGATCCCTCGTACCTCGTATTATACCTGGTTCGTAGTTGTGTCTTTAGTCTTTCTCTTTGGCCGAAGACGTTTCCTGGAACGTTCCTTCCGTGTTAGGGTTAGGGTTGGACCTCCCTCGCCGGAGCGACCGCCGTCATCCATCGTCCATAATCCGTCACCGCGAGGCTGGTGTGGGTTCGCCGTGGCGCGTGGGCGCAGGTGGCGATGCCGTCGATCTCATCGTCGACTTCATGGTGGCGATGCCGTCGATCCCATCACCGACCTCATCGTGGCGATGCCGTCGATCTCGTCATCGACTTCCATGTCTTGATATCTCATCATCGACTTCATGTCTTGATACTTGTTTTCTGTTTCTTCCCTTGTCGTGTCTTTACGTAGCCTTTCTCATTGGCCGAAGACGTTTCCTGGAACGTTCCTTCCGGGTTAGGGTTAGGGTTGGACCTCCCTCGCCGGATCGACCGCCCGTCATTCATCGTCCATAACCCGCCACCGTGACGCCGCGAGGCTGAAGTAGGTTCGCGGTGGCGCGTGGGCGCAGGTGGCGATGCTGTCGATCTCATCATCGACTTCATGCCTTGGATATCTCGTCATCGACTTCATGTCCTGATACTATTTACGGGGGACCATAGGTATTGGGACCTACTGCAGACACAATAGGACCTACTGCAGACATCAAAACCTATATATTTCCCTATTTTTGCTAACAATATTTGATCGATAGTTAATAGGACCTACTCCAGACACAATAGAACCTACTGTAGAGACCAACACCTATATCTTTTTTTGCTAACAATATTTGGTCCTATATTTACTACGGTCCCCCGTAAATACTTTACTTCCCTCGTCGGCCGTCCTACTAATTTGTATTAACTCGTAGTTGCGTCGGCATCGGTTACGGCAGAGGAGCCTATGTAGACATGTTGACACAGCCAGCAGCATCAAGCGCCGGCAGTCCTGGTTGCGTTGGTAGCCAATTTCAACGGTTAACGCTTTGTTGATTTTTTTGCCGTTCAAGCCGGGTTCAATGCACCACGCGTCCGAAAGCATCACGCGTTCCGCCACGACCCACCCGCGGGTGGACGGAATTAAGCATTCGTTGGTTGGTTGCTTGACTTGCGATGATTTTTCCGCTGTGATGCCGTAGATTGCCCGCCTGTCTCCATTTTTTTTTTTACCGCCATGGGTATTCGTAGCCCATCTACCTATTAATAGTATGGGCTCTATATAACAGTAAACAATAGGACTAAGCTTTTTTACCCAGACCTCCAATAGGATCTAAAAACAAATTCCAAAATGGACTACAAGTAGAGGCTCGTGAACAAGAAAGTGCCTATGATATGAAAGTAAGGCTCACTTTTTTGGGGCGGACGCTAAGAAAATTGGACGAAGAAATCTTGCTCGTGCTCAGCGGCGAGCGCTACACTCAATCCTGTATAATAGCCTATGCTCAAGGTTGTTCAAGGGTTGTGTTCACAATAATAAGAATATGAGGTTCACTCCAAATACGAGGTCTCGTTGGTGAGGCTATACTGCACCAGGTAGGTATTATTATGGTAGCACATAATAGCGACGGAAATATTTTGTAGACACTCGAGTCTGTGTCAGAAAAAATCACAGGTCGACGCTTTTTTTTTCCTGACCTTCTTGCTCCCTCCCTTTATAAAATTTCGGTAACTTCAGATCCGGGGTCACATAGCAGCCCCCCCCCCCCCCGCTGCCCCACTACGGCTGCGCCTTGCATTCATGTTTATCGCGAGACGGGGTCTGAGCAGCAGTTTCTTCCCTAATAATATTAATATTAATAGTCGAATCGCGTCGAACTGTGCTTATTTCAACCACGCTATGAATACGCTCTCGGCAGCAGCTGGTGTCTTTCGAGGAATATAAAACTCCATATCATATCATACGTACGGAGAATCGAACCCGTGACTTAATTAAGTAGTTTTCTGTGAAGGTCTTACCTACTGAGGCATAGGGGCAAAATATCCATCGATTACCCAGCAAAATCACATCACTGTCCCCCCCTCTGGACGGCAGGGTCTTTGGGACGTCATGGTACCGATGTACATATCATACGAGCGTACGTGGATGTACCCGCTTTGTTTCAGTACCTGGGGTTCAGTACCTGGGGTTCAGTACCTGGGGACCAGGGAGACATGCTTTTTTAGGGACGCACGCGCAACCGTTTCTATTACAGTAGTATTCTACAAAAAAAACGTCAGCTGTGAGATCGAGGATTTCGTCGAAACTCAAACTTTGGAAGCTGCGTGGGATACTTCATACTGCTTTGATCGCGCGTACTGTGGGTTTTGTATGACCTAGTGGGGGATGTATAGGAAGTACGAAGTCCTTATTTAGGGAAGCGTTTCTAATATACTCGGAAGTATACTGACTGGTATATAAAATAAACGTTCGGAAGGAGATTCGAATCCGCGTCCTCGAGCTAAAGGGGATCGATTACCCAGATCAGGGTAGTCCTTATATCAATTGGAGGCTACACCCAGATCCCAGGTTCAGATCCCTTTTACCCGAGGTTTTTGTAGAGGGAATACACCGAATTGGCATGTTTTCGAAGGGGAGAGTTCGTTTTTTCTTGGTGTTAGAGGTGATGTTGAGCTTTTCGCGTACTAACGTAGGTCATATATGCCGCCCTTTGTCCGTAAATGTAAGGATCGTTTAGATATTTAATATGATGATCAAAACGGTCTTACATTTACGGACAGCGTGGTGCTGGTGGATTTCCACTCCCACGCAACTTTCATCGACCATAGTCGGGGTTTCCACCAGAATGGCCACAGCAAAGCCGGGAACAACACTAATTCTAGTATATTGGTGTCCAAGCGGTGGACTTCTCGCTCAGGCTATTTTGTCTACAAATATTAAATTACCGTCCGTCCGAGAAAACGTTTCTTTGTAATATCTGGTATAAAATAAGCAAAACTTTTCTATGTAATATGTGGAAAACAAGTAATGAGCGCCCCAACTGTTGGAGGTGTCTCTATTTAGGAGTAGGAACGGTGCTCCGTCCCGAAAGGGATGCGTGGCCAATGGTCAAATGACTAAGGCAAGCAACAAATGA
>JAYJME010002720.1:0-13213 GCA_036873775.1 Costaria costata | reverse complement strand
CTACTGTGCAAAGCTCTCTGATCGATTGCGTGGCCCCGTGGCACGGAGGTGTACGAGAAATTGTTCAGGCAAGCGCTCTCTCGCTCTCTCTCTCTCTCTCTCTCTCTCTCTCTCTCTCTCTCTCTCTCTCTCTCCCTCCACCTCTATTTCTTGCTCTTGTCTACCCCGAATGAAATGCGCACAGAACACGCCATCGGCCACAGCAAAACGGCAAAACGGCAACGACATGTTTTTCGTCGGCCATCGATCCCGAGTAGCCGAGCCGAAAACGTCCTGCTCTCGGCACGGCAGCACGCCACAAAGCAGGGCGGCGAAAACCGGAGAGTTCCTGAGCCACCGAGTTTAACCCGGTTTTTCTCTGCCCCAGCAGTGACGACCGCTAAACCCATCAAAGCGGCGTTATTTATTGGTCTGAAGCCGAGAAAACAATGCGTGCTATTATATATAAAGCACCACGTTTGTTTCCACCCGCGCGCAAAGGTGGCCTCAGTATCATACCACAGCTCTTCTCAATTTTGATTGGCAGGCAGTCCCTTGCCTCGTTTCGCCCTATGTATAGCGTGCCCTAAAAAAAGAAAGAGAGTTACGAGTGTCATTTTTGTGTGCATTGAGAAGGAAAAGAGGAACAAGGGCAGCAACGATTAATATTAATAGGGTGGATCGATGTTAAGCTGGAGGTAGCTACAGAAAGAGAGTTATATTTGTATTATTATTATTATTATTATTATTATTATTATTATTATATTTGCCATCCGACAATGTGCAAGCATGATCTTCACTTCAAATCACTCACAACCTTTACTAATTGATTTCATCCACACCCTCCCTCCCTCCCTCCCTCCACTACAATGTTGAATTTATCGTATAGCCTAATACGGTATCATACAACACGCATTCCAACAATGTTTGAGTCTAGCTAGCCAAGCCCAAATAGGACTGAGAGAAAAAACACACACATACGTACACTTCCTTCCTACACCTATACGACCTCTACTGGTATAGCTATATTTGTCTTGAATACACCTTATACGCGCCGGATACACCTTATACACTGACTGGACGGTCCACGCCTGACATATCAGCAACCATGCACCTGTCTCCCGTCCGTCCGTCCGTCCCGCGCCCACCCTGCTACACAACGCCAGGAAAAAAAAACTGCCATAAAATACCATGTCAGTGGAACTACAGCTTCCATCCCTCCGCTGAACAAATGTGCGCGTTTTCGCGAACACTCCGCGCGCTACTATTAATATTAATAATAGCGTCACTGTTGTATCAGGCGTTTTTAAGAATATGCGGGATAAGGGGCCGAGTCTATGAGAAGATTCTCTTATTTCAATGCGAAAAAACCACCTCCCTGCGAACTAAGCAAACTAACACATTGGCCAAAGAAGATAGAAGCCCAGCCGCGTGGTTAAGCAGGCGAAACATATCAGCTGCAGGTCAAAGGCGCCGGAGCAAGTATTTTTTCAGCGCCTTTTTCCTGAATGATGTCTTGCGCGCGAGGTCACTACTAATCTTCGTGAAATGTGTCGGTCGGTATTCATGGGGTATACCTGATGCCTACACCACATGTCCCCTATCCCCTGCCATCCTCCGCGTGCTTGTTTTTTTTGTTTTGGCAGGAATTGTTGGCCAATGCCCACTCTCCGGCAGGCACGAAAACGGTGCTGATCGAGGGGGAGCGCGGCAGCGGGAAGAGCATTCTTCTTTCCAAGGTTCGGTTCGCCCGCCCCCTTTAAGTGGCTGTGAGCCGCGGCATCTCTTGCAAAGAAAAGGAACTATAAAATCGTTTTTCGTTACGTTTGGTATTGGATTGGCGACACGGATGGTATAAAAATGCAATGAAAGGGTAGGCGGCGGGGGGTGGGGGGGGAGGGGTAACATTAATTAGCATTCATTCATCAATCAATGTCGTTTGAGTTAGTGGACACTATTTAATTTTTTTTTCAGGAAACGATGTGGGACAGAAGCTTGTTTGGTTACTGACACGGCAACGTTTTTTGGGGTTTAAAGAAGGACTGTTCAAGGCACGAACCTATCCCCAACCAACTCGCGAAGGCGTCCACAACTACGGCAGCAATATGTGAACTCCTGCAGTGCACGTGGCCATCATCACATCGTTGCGCGGCGTAAGCGTGACACGTCTCCTTGCGTGTCGGCCTACTACGCTTATGTTTGAGCGATTCCATCTCATGTCTGACGCCTCGAAGAAAATGTTCGGGTGGGCACCCTATATGCCCAGCTCTATCCTCAACAACAGCTGGGGCTAAGGCTAAGGCTAAGGCTAAGGCTAAGGCTAAGGCTACGGCTACGGCTACGGCTAAGGCTAACGCTAAGGCTAAGGCTAAGGCTAAGGCTAAGGCTAAGGCTAAGACTAAGGCTAAGGCTAAGGCTAAGGCTAAGGCTAAGGCTAAGGCTAAGGCTAAGGCTAAGGCTAAGGCTAAGTCTAACTCTCAATGCTCTCCGAACGACAGGCGGTCGGGATGATGGAAGGGAAAAATCTGCAAAAGTTCTGCTCGTCGGGAGACATGCACGAGAGGCATACCAGCCTCTTCCCCTTCAGAGAGGTGAGTCCACAACAACAGTTGCAACAACAACAATTGCAACAACAACAATTGCAACAACAATAATTGCAACAACAGCAGCAACAAAAAATTGCAAGCAGCAACAACAGCAACAACAAGTTGCAACAACAGCAATAACAACAACAACAACAGCAACAGCAACAGCAACAGCAACAACATCAACACTACTCATAGCAAACACGAGGGCAAAGAGAACCCCATCGAATATCGAATATTACTGGCGAGGAGTCGCACCGATGTTATAGCCCAACAGGTTGAAAAAAATAAGGCGAGGACAGGTGTTATGGTTACGATGCACGCTCACCGTCGGTAGTCACCGTCGGTAGCATTGAAGTATTCCACTCCCCCCCCTAAACCCCCCCCTTCCCATTGCACATTCCCACCCCGTGGGAGATCAGCGAGAGAAGTGACGATTGCAGTCTCGATCAGAGAAAGGAAGCTCTGCTTATTTTTTCTTTCTTTTTCGATCGTCACTTTTACTTTCCTGCTCAACTCATACGAAGTATATATAGAAGGTTTTTTACCCTCAGCGACCTTCTCGACAAGCCGTAGTCACAGGTGTCGTCCCCGCTCCCCCCCGGGACGTGCCTTCATTTTCATCACGCAGAGGGTTGGTTCAGCATTCCCACCGCTCGTCGATTTAAGGAAGCACAGCCGGGTGGGACCAGGGGATGACAAAAGTTGGTGCCCGAACTACAGTATGTAAAAGCAAGGAATTGTAAGGCATGCACAGGATATCACTAGGCGTACTATAAATAACACTGCTGTGCGCTCGCACTATTACGGGGGACCATAGTCGATAGGACCTATTGTAGACACAATAGGACCTACTGCAGACACCAAAACCTATCTATCTCCCTATTTTTGCTAACAATATTTGGTCAATAGCAAATAGGACCTACTGTAGACACAATAAAACCTACTGTAGACACCAAAACCTATATATTTCCCTATTTAAGCGAACAATATTTGGTCCTATTTACTATGGTCCCCCGTAATACTATAGACGGCTGGTAAGACGCTACTAACAGCAGCAGTACCGCACTCCTGGGTTGTGATCGCAATACAGTGAAAGTAGCCCGTTTTTAAAGAACCTCGCGATAAGGAAAAACGGTATTTTTTAATTTATTTGTTTTTGGACCTCAAATTTTATGTGCACCGTTTTCGCCCATTATCGACTCGTATAAGGAACCAGTACCAACTCTGATAGGGGACGTTGATATATAAGGGACCTCTCTTACATCCCGAATGCACTATTAATAGAGTCCCTTATACCCGTTGGGAGCCCTAAATAACGACCTAACCAACGATAACGTTGGTGTTACCAACCGTTCTACGAGCAGTGTGAGCGCTCAGCAGCGCGGGGGGGATCATCTTGCGCCCGGGCCGCACGACTCCTTGGACATTAACCCCTTTAGAGCCGGAAACGGTTTTTGGGGACAAAACTACTTGGAAATAGTGTGGGATCATTTTTCCGGTGGTGAAAGGGTTAACTCGGACACCAAAGTTGTATCATCATGCCATCATGCCATCATGCCACCATGCCCCAATCACGCAGTGGCCGTTGCGGTAATCATCACTTTTTAGCACCAATTTCCAATTTTGCCCCCTCTGCAGTCGACTACCGCAAAGAATGCCCCACGCTAATCCCGAGCAATTTTTCTCCAAAAAACGTTTTCCGGTTCCAAAGGGGTCAACTTAACCCCCCTTTGAAAAAAATCAAGGGGGGAAATAAATGTGTCGAAAAAAAGCGACTATCACAGCATCGGCCAAACGAAGCAGTCCGGCCTGCTGAGGGAGGGGACGGGATGTACTCGAGCTTAAACTGCTAGATGATCTCCGATCCGCGCGCGCAGCATGGTACCAGTCGTACCGCTGCGCGCTACCGCTAGTAATAGACGGTTGGTAAGACTGCACATCGAATATAGGTTTGGCCGCTACAACTGGGCCGCAAAAGGGCAGCGGGCGCGCGAAAAAAAAAAAAGAAGAAAAGAATCCGACACCTCACGATGCTTTTTTTTCTGCTATTAATAGACAGGGGGGGTCTCTAAAACCAAGTGCAAAAAGAAAAAGAAAAAACCAGAAGAAAAAAAAAAATGTTTTCTTAGTTTCGTCCTGTGATCATCACAACGCTCCGGTTTGTTTTTCATTCTGACCTTTCTTAACGTGTGGTGTCGTTTTCTCTTCTTTTTTTTTTGTTCTGTGCGCCCTCGAAAAGGGTTAAAAGGGGCTCTATACGTAGCTATTAATAGTATGCAGTGCCTACTACTGTGTCTGGGTCCCAAAAGGGATGGCGGAAGGATCGAACGAATCTGGCAACAATAACGCCTCCGTCGATCGGCAATGTGAACAGAAACTTTCGCCATGGATGCGGGTAAAACTCCAACTTTTTTGTTGTTCCGGCACGACAGATACAAAGAGTTTACAAGGGTGTGTTTCAGTAGCAGTACGGTACGTAACACACTCCGGCGTATCTGGATATAATGACACATCCCATGTTTATTGATGATACCCTGTTATGTGCCCGGGTACCCTTACCCGCACAATACGATATACCAGGTATACCCTACAGAAAATACTCGTGGGTAAAAAAAAAAAAAACGGCGTTCGATTGGGCACTGCTGACTGTACGGCAAAGCTACAAAATCAACCCTTTTCGGGCTTCACAGGGTAAAAGTATCGAAAAAATACGACGGCTGCAACATCGGCCACACCAAAGTACCCATGGCTGCTGGGGTAGCAGTGTGTCCAAGCAGAAGTGTGCCTCAGCATCAGCTGTACTGTAAGGAAGCTGTACGACACCCGCGCGATAGCATGGTGACAACCTGTACTGCTGCCCGCTCTTCCCGCTGTCGTCGCTTGATAACATCGCACTCCTCGTTTTTTTGTCGTCGCCATACATGTGTCGGACAAGGCTTCACACGTAAAAAAAAAACCATTGTACCATACACGCAATCGGATAATAAATGCCGAACGTTGAGTGGAGGTCTTTTGCGGTATGATATAACGCGTAAGATAACACCCCCCCACCGGGATTCATTTCGGAGCCGATTTTCGCTCAGACACGCACAACGTAAATGGCGGATTTGGAAATACATCGTCGAGCTCTTTGCGTAGACGCACCGCTCGGCGTTTGTTGCATGTTATAAATACGTACGGAAATAACGTGACGCTGAGCTTAGACTTGTGGTACCATCGGAAAAACGGGCATATCGAGACAACGGCTATATTGGGATAACGGCCATTACATTAAGGACGAAGGAGGGAGTCCGGTCCTCAACCAAGGAGCACACGATTTTCTTTATTTTCGCTCGGCTGGATTATTGGCGGCGGGGTTATATAGTCTAGGGCACTAGAATAGACCAATAATTATATTTTTTTACGCAGGAAAACAAGCCGAATGTGCACCAGGACTTACGGATGATTTTCGGAGGACCCCAGTAGCGACCGAAAAGAGCTACAGGGCGTCACAGAGAAAACAAAGGTGCACACCCCACCACCATGATGAGTGCTGGTAGTCGTGAAAAAATCAGATGTTGCCGCAGTGTAGGGCACAAAAACTCGCTAGTTTCTCACACGATCAAAATCACGATCTGTGGTTAGGTCATCAGGCCGGGTCGGCGGGTACCCCAAAACAAGGTTCGACGTGACCAGCATCTACACAAGCTAATGCAGGTCCCGTGCGTGGGTAATCGTCTTCGACAACCACTACTATTAGGCTGCGTCGTGAATCCAGCAGACTTCTTTGCTGCGTGAGTCGTGACTCTCTGTTTTTCCCTGCAAGTGGTCATGAAGCTGGATCAGACGATTCAGCGCCAAGCCTGCGAGGCAAAGCTGCGAGTTCCTCTAGAATATGGGGGCTACAGCCCGCGCCATGGGCTGTATGTAGCCCCCTACGTACTAAGGGGTGCGAGACATGGTTACAGTTACTGTCCGAGGTGATATAAAGCTGAAGGAACCGCCGGCCGCATTTTACATAGGCCAAGATTAGGGTGTTTGCGAAGATTTTGGCTGCAACCAATTTGGTTGGCTTTCTTGAGGCCTCTTTTCTATACATTTCCTATCTCTTTTCTATATAAAAACGACCCCGACCCACGAAACTTTAAGATCTTCCTAAAGGTAGTGGCAAAAAGTGGCCAAAAACGCCATTTTTTTTACCCCCAATCATTTTTGGGTTGGATTGGGCTAATTCTTATCCGAAACGTTTCGTGGGTTGGTGTCATTCTTATATAGGAAACGAACAGACCACAAGAAACCCAACCAAATTGGTTCCAACCAAAAAAACTTCGCAAGCACCCTATTACGGGGGACCATAGTTAATAGGACCTACTGCAGACACAATAGGACCTACTGTGGACACCAAAACCTGTATATTTCCCTATTTTTGCTGAGAATGTTTGGTCCATAGTGAATAGGGCCTACTGTAGACACAATAGAACCTACTGCTATAGACACCAAAACCTATAGATTTCCCTACTTTTGCGAACAATATTTGGTCCTATTTACTATGGTCCCCCGTAATAGTGTATCCCGTCGTTGTGTCGATCGTGTACCTATGATATGTCCAAGGGTACGGTAGGGTGTATTAAGGGGGGGTACTCAATTCGTGCATGGCCGTAGTCGTATGACCATAGACCCCCGCATCCCTACTATGCCGGGACGGAGCACGTCGGGTTTTCACCGACCATGCAGACATTGCTTGCACCAAGCGCGAAGCGCCGTGAGGTATTCGGCCAGTCGCATGAAGGGTGAACTGCATCCTACCAAGAGCCGCTCATAATACGGACTTCGGCACCTTGTGCCTACTTTCTTAATGGATGAAAGCGACCAAGGAGTTACTTTGTTTTCTGGTGTGGCCACTCCAGAGACAGCAATGGGTATTACTATGCAACTGCCTCGTCGGTGCCTTACCATATCCACACTACGTGATACGATAACTCCCCTTGTGCGGAGTTAGGGTTCTCCATCCCGCACAATACGATCAAAACTCGATAACCATTATGGTAACCGCCAAAAAAAAAAAAAAAAAAAAGTACCCTGGTTGTCTAGCTCACCCAGTGACTATTAATAGCATGTTTTACAGCGTCGTTGCCAACCAACGCCGACCTCAATAGATAGATATACCTGATATACCTGGTGTAATGTTTTACAGCGACAGTGCCAACCGAGGCCAACTATTATACTCGTCTAGTAGGGGGTTACTTTTTTAGGGCGTCGTTTTTAAGCGGCTCGGAGCCACTCGCGCGAAAGGCTGCCTGCCTCTTTCTCGGCGGGTCTCAAGCTTTTGTCCTTTTCATGTTCGCTACGTATACCATAAAATAAAAATAAAAAACGTCAGCTCTTTTGATCGAGGATTTCGGCGAATCTCATGCCTGCAACCTGCGTGCGATACTTCCATCGCGCGTACGACGGATTTTATCTATAGCCCCATCAAGGATTGCTGGGATCGCTATATGCACCGCCATGGAGTTTGTTTGTTACACTATATACGCCAACGAAATACCATCAAATCCGTCTTTTGAGTTATACACAGATACAGAGCTACTCGCGCGAGCAGCCTAACCTCGGTAGTGAAAATAAGGGTACCCCCACCCCCACCGTAGCCTTGGTCATATGTTTTGGCAACATGCCTCACTACCCCAAAAAGTATTCCATACTATTTTCAAGTAGTTTTGTCTCCAAAAACCGTTTCCGGCTCTAAAAGGGGTTAACCCTGCCACGCTTCATAAATCATCCCACTCTAATTCCAAGTAGTTTGTGCCCAAAACGTGGTTGCACTTCTAAAGGGGTTAAAAGCAACGACATCGATGGCACTTACGTACGTCCGCGCAATTGGGACGCTATATATGACAGCGAAGGTCGCCAAAGCCTGCCACTCACCGTATCATACACATAGTCTGCCCCTCGAACACGAAAAGTAGACGGCGACTAGAGGGTGTGTCTATCCCCCCAAGTAGTGTCCTTACCCCGGCCACTCCATCTCGTATTGCGTGCAGGAACGCTGTGGCGGTTGTGGTGCTTTTCTTTAACCCTACCTCGGGTGTGAGTTGAAGCAGTGGTGTTGTTTCGCTTCGTTTTTACGTTATACAAGTAAGTGTTGATCTACAGCTCTGGGCGGCGATTACATCAACAATAATATTAATAGTAATGTCACAGTTTCACAGCAGACTAGACTTATCACGGTATTTTTCTGTAGGATATTATTAAGGAACGCAGCACGAAAAGCAGGCTGTTCGTTACAAATAGTTCAGCCCACTATTTATTAATAGATGGCTTTCTCCCTTAAAGGTTGTTGCAATAATTATGCAGTTTCTCCGCGGCAGCACACGCAGACCCTTGCTGGAACACCAGGAGGAATCGCTTCGCACCAAAGATAAATTTCTCAAGAACAAAATCGTACGCGGCCGCACGAACGCACTGATTTCTGCTGTTGCTCAAAACGACAGACCCGGCGAAATAAATAAATTCAAGCGTCCCGCACACTTAAGGACTGCGGGTTCTGCTAACAATATATCTGGTACACTATTAATAGTACAGCAGTACAGCGGTCTTATGATACGGGGAAACATAATAATCAGAACCAAATAAAGTTGGAAAAAAAATAGGAATATGTAGGTTTTTGAGTTTATCGTGGGTTATGACTACTATACATATACCTGGTATATATTTATTCTTTCCCATCACTTACACTTTCCAGCTCAACTCGTAGGAGGTTTACCCTCAGCGGCATTATGGACGAACCGTGGTCACAGTTAGATGCTTTCCCTTGTCCCCCCCTGTATAGACATGCCTTCGTTTTTATCGCTATTAGGGTTAATTCAGCATTCCCACTGCCCGTCGATTTTCATCGGTATTTCGCTAACCCACGCACTCGCGCTTTCCGCTAATCATTTTGTAGACAAGAAAAACTCACGACGAGCATGTGCACTCGGGTGAGATTTGAACCCACGAAGTTTATTTTAATACGTAGTGTTCTCCCGAAATATTATTAGCAGGGTATCTAATAGTGTTTTTTTTTATTGAGAAGGCGTAAGAAGCGCGGGAGAACAAAGCAAAAGCTACTCGTACCGGTATTACATTCGTACTTAACGGTACAGTTTTACAAGGCGGAGGAGGCGTCTTTGCTTGGGGAGGAGAAAACGTGCGGAACGTTATCTGTGGAAAGAGTGGTGAGCTTATAACCCGTTTAATACCGCAGTCCCGTTTCGGGGACAAATAACTTGGAATTATAGTAAGATATTTGTTTCTGTACAGTGCAGTACTATTGATAACAGGGTTAACCCTTTCAGAGCCGGTAACGGTTTTTGGGGACAAAACTACTTTTTTGGGGTAGTAAAAGGGTTAAGCCTTAGTTTTACCCATCCGCCGGAGGATTGAAAAAAAAACGGTCGCATCGGCTACAACCATTGTACCGGTACCAGTACCCAGTACGAAGATACAAGCGACAACTGAATCAACAAACCAGTGTACCGGTACCAGTACCCAGTCACGAGATACAAGCGACAACTAAATCAAGCCTCGCGTGTGTTTTTGTTCCTCCACCAATATTATTGGTCACGTACCGTATACTATGACGGTGTATGTATGTATAACACACACACCCCTCCGACGAATTTCAATATCCGATTTTTCTCGACCACCGTTACAGTTTAAAACGCCGAGCGACGCGTCTACATATGTATGGAAAGATCCCGACGGGATCTTCCCGAAGCCGCCATTTTCGTCGTTTGTTGTTTATGCCCTCCTGGTTTTAGAGGAAACCCTTTCTGAAATTTGTCTGAGGGAGGGGTATACACTATACACTGCTGTCATACTTCAAGTATACGGCAACAGTATTATACGGCTACGTCTGAATGCCGACCGATACGAAGTATTATATGTACCTGGTACTGGTATACAGCAGTAGTAATGTCCGGAAAACCGAACGACCTCGAAACGAATTGGGGTACGGAAAACCCTAACCCCCACCCTGAGGCCTTGCATGCTGTGAGTACTACGCCCCAGGGTCCAAAAAGCAAGATAAAACGCCATCGATGGCTCCGAGGCTACTACTGCTGCCGTGTTGTCGAGGTTTGAAACTTCCTCACCGCATAATTTAGAGTTTGGCGAAAAGACGAGAAGGCGTGTGGTGCTTCGTGAGAAAAGGTGCCTCAAAACATTTCTCGCGGCGAGAAAGACAAGCGCAACATGTTACCGGCGCCAAAAAAGTTGCGGGGCACGAAAACGCGCAACACGCCTTCCGCCGCCTGTTGCGCAAGACGGCAACTCCGACCGAAAGGTTGAACCCGTGTATCAGTGCAACAGCTAACCAATGCCCTGGTGCCATCAACCATTTTTTGGAAATTGGAGAAGGATAAGGATACAGCTACTATATAGTCTAAGCATGCGTAATCTCCAGCACATACCTGGTAGTCAGCAGTCCAGCAGTATATCTATCATCTCGTCCTATGATTACGCATGTTTATAATTTCATAATTTCATAATTTCAAGATAAGCTCACCTTTATCGGCCAAGAAAGGGATGTCGACGCTTTTGCCGCAGAGAGGGACCAGGACCCGGTGCTTCGGGTTCGGGGCTGCTTTCGACGGACTCTGGCCATTGTAAATGTCGTTCGTGGGGCCCAGGAACCGATCGTAATGGTCGACCAGACCAGCATTAGGCTTTGCGCGGTGCCACGCCTGTAGGCGAAACGAACGTACATACAGTATCGGCCCTCTCATAAGAAAGCAGACTTTACGAAAGCTATCATAGCCTAGACTGCATGGAACGACCACATGGCCCACATAACCATGGCGCGCACATGTCGTTTGATGGCACATGAAACCGTGGTATACACATGTGTCTGCACCGTGACAAGTGTGTTGCAAGAACATGGATCCACGGCACACACGTACCTATCTCCACCTGCCTCTTGAGTGGTCTCCTCGCCTCGTTGTTCACAACGACGGTGCTTCTGCCTGTGTGTGCGTGTGTGCGTGTGTGTGCCATCCCGAATACAATCTGGACGATTTTCACCAACGAGTTCTCCGTTTAAAAAAAAAAAACACCCGCTCAGTTCACAGCAGTTCAACAGCACCGTACAACAGCAGCAGCGAACCACACCTGGACTCATACCGGTATCCATACAGCGCCTGTGTCCCCCTTTTCAACTTGCGACACCCACAGACAGTAGTGTTGTAAATCGCGTTTTGCGATCACGATATAATCGCGATATAAATTAATCGAGATCGCGAAAATATGGCCCGCGATCACGATTAATTTGAAATGCGAAAACGCGCCAGAAACCCCCTGTAAAAACCTGCTTGGAGCAATGTTGCTTACATTTATTTTCCTGTTTCGTTTGCCCTCGGACAATATGGAGCTCACGTTTCAATCCAATGTGTTCCAAATACTTGTATCTCCTACAAATTCTGACACGAATATTCAAACTTAGGGTTTTTGTTGACGGTTGGCTCGCTGGAGCACCACTTATTGCCCGGATATCGCGATTAATCGCGATATGCGATATTATTTTTCGTTTGCGATTAATCGCGATGAGTTTTCTTGTCGCACATATCGTATCACAACTTTTTTGGCGCGATTTACAACATTGAACCTTGGAGTCTACTGCTGTAGATATACAAGCTGCTTTGACGCACACTGTTTGCTGTACACAGAATATCGCCGCAACCACTCGTGAAATCCGATCTAGCATTTCAAAAGGCGTACCGTATATCCTGTTGCCCATCGGTTGTTCCATCGCTCAAGCCTGTCTTCTTCGCACAGTGTGACCACAGCTGCCGCTCCGGCGACACAGGCAGCAAAGACGGCGTAACCAGCAAATCGGGACCCAATCTTCGGAGATCGTGTTTCCTGGTAAACATTCGGGCTGTTCGATAGCAATCTCCGTGTTGTTGGTGGTACTGCTAGATGAGGGGCAAGGCGCCGTGGTAGCGTGGTGCAGACACGCTGAAGCATTGCTAATGTCAACTCCAGCTCTCGCCACTCGTCGCCACCACCGCTGCTGCTGGAGCTCTCCGATCTGCTTCTTGTGACGTTGTGAGTTGTGACCTCTCGGAAACAAACGCCTTCAATCCTGGTGGAACACCTCAACCACAAAATGTGTTCAAAAATTGTGTTCAAAATCAAGCCGCTGTCATCATCAACTGTTCGCGCATCGCACAGGCCTCATGCAGGATGGTATCTGGTGAGGCTTGCACAATTACCATTATTCCAGGAATAACTGGTTGTTCACGCTGAGGCCAGTGGTTCGGCTGAAGAATCTCCCCTCTGTGCCTTCCGCTCAAATGAAATGTTCAAGTATCATCACACTTCCTTCAAACAGCAGTTGCGTTGACGATTTTCGTGCGTTCTTCTGCGGTGATGCTGTTGTACCACCACCACAGGGATATTGCGGAGCGCACGATCGAGTCAACCTCCCATGGGTGCCGTGGGAAACTTCAGGACGCACTGGAATCGCCTACGGCGAACCTGAGCGCTGCTTGCCGGGCCGAAGTTGGCAGAACTTTGGAACGCCAATCTCGTCGGGTAAACGAAACATGAGGCATTAGGCCATTTCTTACACAGTCCTTTTTCTCAGTCGGAAAGGGCCCTTTTCGACTGAAGGTTTTTTTCGACTGGAGGGT
>JAYJME010002719.1:0-13220 GCA_036873775.1 Costaria costata | reverse complement strand
TCAAGGAAATACTGGGGGGGGGGGCTATCGTAGAACGACTGTGTTTATGTTTTGTCATCGTATTTACTTTGCAGTTCAACTCTACGGAGGGTTTACCCCCACCGGCCTACTGGAAAAGCCGTTGCCTTTTGTTATATGACTCTACAGTAGCATGCCTAGGCCACGGTATTTCTTGTCATCGGGTTAACAGTACCATTGATGGGTACTTCACATAATAGGGGTAGTAGACTGGTATGGCCAAAACAGTTCCGACTGGCGATGGGGGGGGGGGGAATTCTTAAGCAAAGTCCTCAGTAACAATGTCGCTGCCGTACAGTTTGAGTTTTTCACTGCTATCCGTTCGGTTGTTAATAGATACATACGTCTTTGGTTGTTCGACCTTCATTGGTTTGGACAAAGTCACCTTCTGGGTGAGGTTTATGATGGAGCTTCTTAAGAGAGGGAAGAGACAGAGACCATTGGAGGTGCCCCCCCCGCCGTCGCATGAAGAGTAGACCTCCACAACGCGATACACTTTAGAAAAGCCGGGGTGCACCCGCACTCTGTGTAATGTGCCCTGGGGATGCGTGCTACGATTGAGGTTGAACGTTTAGGCGATTTTGTTTTTGATCATGACGGGGCATTATTGTTGTTTTGCGATTTGATTTGGTTGTATACCTGGGTCATGCGTTCCATAATCGGGTTTCTCTTTTCGTTTATTCAAAATCAGTTCGTGGGCAAAGTACAAAGCTCCTAACGTGAGGAGCCTCAGAAAATATCTGGCGCGCTTCTATCGTAGCATGTTTCTGGGTAAGAAACAGACAGGCTGACCGAGGAGGCTAGATGTTTGCGTAAGCAGGAAACGGTGCTCCCTACCCTAACCCTTATATCGTTGGCATATCGACGCGCTCCCGAGTCATATTGTTTTCGTGTAAATATCAGCCCGACCTCCCGCAAAAAGCGATCGTTTTTGTTTTGTTGAAACGTATCCTGTCCTGTAGCATGTATGTCTTCCACACTAGGAATGGTTCTCACGCTTGTTGCGCTCTGTGTTCTGCGCGATGTATTATGTCTGTAATGCAGGTCATGGCCGGGCTGCTGATCGAAGACAGCAACGGCCTGCACTTCGACGGGAGCCGTGACTTTTTTGTCGGCGATTCTGTCCTCGATCCTCCAACCAGGGGTGACCAGACGGCGAACGTGGTCATCACCCGAGACTCCTCTGGCATAGTTTTCCAGAACTGCAGCATTGGAGACGGACCCGGTGAGTACAGGAGTCAGCAGGTGCTACGACATGCGGGAGGGGGACCTTCACGTCCTATGTTCCTCGCAGCCGATTAGAGCCACTCGGAGTAGCGATTGACCTATATATTGTGTGCAGTCGTAAGCTCTGATATCTTGTTGATTTCGATATATGAAACATTCTTCGACAGGTGGCATGGTAAGAGGGGAGGGGGGCTACCCGAGTTTTCACTGCCGCGTTGGAGACACTCGGACGGGTGCATCTTTAATCTGACTAGAACCTGGTCTTGGCTTTGGTTTTGTTGGCCCAGCGGAATAGAACAGTCCAAAGGCACTGGTGGATATGGAAAGAAAGTAAACAATCTAAACTTTTATGACATGCAAAAGGAATATAGGGTATATCTGCTCGGTCGAGTAGCTCACATCGGCTGAAACACACACATGACTCAGAAGCGACATTGCCGTGCCGTATAGTATCCCTCTTTGGCCGCTTTTGTTACCCTTTTTACTACCCCGCAAAACGTACCGACACTCTATTTCCAAGTTTTTTTGTCCCCAAAAAACGGTTTCCGGCTATAAAGGAGTTAAGGTGTTTCCAAAACTATAAATCTGAAGTCCTGTTTTGAGATAGGTTACAAGGCCCTCGCCCGAGAGGCCTAAACGCGGTGGTGAAATGGGGATAGCTCCTCTACCGCAGAGACAGACAGTTATACTAGGGTACGGGGGCCTCTATTATGTATTTGGTAGTCAGCACAGGGCCCCTCCGCCGAAGGATTACCCCTGTTAGACCCTTGGTCTTCGACCATCTTGTATGGGGAATTATGTTTAGAACTGAGGTTTTAGGCCAGAAATACGCGTTTTACTCGGCGGGACGGCCAAAACTACCGATAGACTCGTTACGGTGCTCCCCGTCGTATTCGTAGAGCTTTACTACGTAATTTTCCTGTTGTCCAAAGTCGTAGTTGGACTGTTCTTCCTAGTTACCAAATCTGTGAGGACATGATGTTTAGCCCGTAACCTTCAACTAGATGCAATGTTGTTGCCCCCAGTTGTGATCAACAAGCAATTGTCAGAAGCCTGGTTGGTTTCGCCGACAATTAATATGAGAACCTAGAAAATCGGAGAACCGCTCTAGAAAGCCCTCGGAAAACTACGGGCTGGATCTTGAGGAGTGTATTGGGGTTATCCCAATGTCGAGCGGAGTAAAACCGGTATAAATCGTCCTCAAATCAGTTGGTCTTAAGTTAGTTTTTTTTAATGTTTTGATTGTTTTCGCGACGTGCAGCCCCATGGCACGGGCTGTTTTCCTACGCTAACGCAAAAAAAGCCCATCGTTCAATGCCGGGTTATATGTACAGAGCTGCCCGGCCGAGTGGCCGAACCGTGGTAGTGCTAACGGGGGCTACACCCCATGCCTTAGTACCAGTGACATCGTCGTCCCCATGGGTCCCTTCCATGTTTCTAATTCGGGATCATGCTACGATAGAGCGGGGGAGGGTTGGTACGTTTGGAGCACAACATTTTCCGTATGACGCCTCTGTGGTGTATGACTCCCAATGTCAGCGCACTGAGAAACCATCAGTTACACCCACCCCCGATGTCACCGCCTGTGGTTCTTAGTAGGGAATGCAGATCACCCGTTATGACATTCGCCGAACACGTCGCGGCGCCCCGAGCTTGGTGCATGCGATACCTGCCTGGTTGGTGAAAACCCAACGCGCTCCGCCCAAACATATATTTAGTGGGGGACCCATGCTACGATGGTTGAGGTGTTGTTCCATGATGTTTTTTCCGAGGCTCTTGACTTTAGGAGCTCCGTACCACACCCGAAAACTGTTTTAGAGTAAGCTGGAAGGGCAGCCCGATGAGCAAACCCATCGACTAGGCATTCGGGCGAGTTTGGGTTGAGGAGCGCCGTTATTCAGAAACAAAAAAAGCCAAAAGGTGCAACCTCTATCGTAGCACGCGTCGTGGTGGGGATGCGAGTGTCTATTGTCGAACGAAGTGTAAAAATGCGGCATACACTATTTTAGTACACCGCCCGCCCCCACCCACTCTACAATATAATCGCTCTTTCGTATGTGAGAACTCGTGCATGTTGTTTGTACGCGATTAGGGGTCCAGTGATGGCGACACCATACTGAACAACATCCGGAAGGTCATGCCGCACGCTAGAAAAGTTTCCTGGTGTGTAGAGAAGAGCTACAAAACCCGACAGGAACCAGTAGGACCTGTGGTTCTACCCCGGTGGTAGCACGGGTCCGCCAATCGATACTTTCGGGGAAATCATGTGTCCGGGTGGGGGTCATGTTTTCGGGTATTGATAGGTGCTTTGTGCTGCCGACCGCCCCTGCTCGTTGCACCGTTCCGTGCCTTTCCGCACACGATGGCGTCTGCAAGCAATGGCGAATTCAATCCCTGATCACCCGGGTGTGTTCACTACGCAGCCCAGCTGGAGGTGAAGCGATGAACATGAAGCAAACATTTCAAAATGTTTGATATAGCTACACACTCTGACGATGTCCGTCCTGGACGTTTCTGAGCTGGACCGCCTACACGGTCAAACATCCTTTCCCATTTTCCCTATGGTTGGGATCGCGCGGCCGCATGTTGTTGAGAAGCGTCTTGGGGTGCCGTCTGGTCATTCTAGTGCTGCTACATCGTCAGACTATGCCCTGCCGTGCCCAATCACAAGCTGTTCTTAGTCGGATAGAGCTCATGCGTAGTATCACTGGTAGAGTACCTCTGTCCTTCTGCGCTTGGTGGGTGCAAAACGGACGTCCACCGTCTCGTCATTGAAGGGACACGAGGCTATACGGAGTATGGCCATACGACTACGGGCATGCATAATAAAAAGTATACACCCCCTTCCTTCCGTCACTTTGCGGGTTGCGGTGTCCTTTGCAGAGCCCCGTATCCTCGTGGAGTCGACGTCACCCGTAACTCTGGAGTTTGTCGAAGACTATGCCGCCGTCAGCGGAGTCTGCATCGTGCAGGTGCCGGAGGTACGTCTCGCCCAGGTTTTGTTTCCGCGCGTGTTTCACAGTTGTTGTTGTTGTTGCTGCTTCTGCTGTAGCTTCCTTCCCTATTTCCAGTTTTGGTCCGGTGGGACGATAAAAATGAACCTTGAGCCGACCACACCTTTCACTCTTCACTGGCGCGGAGATCCATCCCAACCTTTGACGGTCGAAATATCACTCCTGTGCCTGCTACAGCCCACGGCGGCGTCCATGGCGCATGCTACGGTATGGATAGAGCACTCAAAGCACGTTACATGAGGCTTCTCGATTGACGACGAGGAGTCTTACTCCCCCCCTATATATCCGACACGACGAGAACTATTGTGAGCAACGAGTTACGGGTGACTGGGTGCTACGTGGGGGAGGGCCCCCAAAACTATTTGTATACCGCGTTTATGCCATTCCGGCGAGAGACTCATTTTTTACCTCTCAGAAGATAGTTGCTTGTTTGGTCGTCTGCTCTTGCGCGGAGCAATTAACAAACAATCCGAAGGCGGTGCATGGGTCGCGAAAACAATTATATGGCCAGAACGTAAAGACGACAGCAAGTAAATAGCGGAGCCACCCTCCCAGGTGGCTCTGGTCTGGTGAAACAAATGGGACCTGTAGCAGTCCAGTTGAGCGGCTTCGTCAGTGCGGCATTGTTTAGGGTTATACGTAAAATTGGTTCGTTTAAGCGTATCCACAATGTTTCAATCGAGCTGTATACAAGCCCTGCTTCGATACTCCAAGGCCGTTCCAACATTTTCCTGCAGCCCACGAGCGTGACACCATACCCTTATGTTTTGTTTTAGTCTAAAATTCCTGCTGTTGAATTCGTCTTCTCTTTGGAGGTACACGGCCGTTCTTGTGGTTCTATAGCTCACGGGCCGGCGCGCAACTCCATAGTGTGAATACTCTAATGCTTGTTTTCGCGCCGACCTGGTTCTTCGACCTAAGAGCAACTATTGATCCGTGTCCCTTGTCTCACCGGCGCAATAGTCGTTTTGTTCAGCCCAGTCAAGGCTGTCCCCATGTGTGCGTATATTCGCGTTGTTGTGCCGACGTTTGCGGCGCTGTTTGAACAGGGAGCAACGGAAGGCAGCCTCATCCAAGTCGTTTCGACAGAGACACTCATCAAGTCTGGTGACTGCTGGATCTTCCCCTAGAATGCCTCCTCACCAATTTGAATGACGGCTGTGGATCCCCGCCTCGCCGCCCCCCCGCGTCCCGCGGAGAGTGCGGGTGTTAACGCTAGCCGTAGAGAGAACACCAAGGTTCTTGGCGAACAAGGCATCTGCGCACGAGATGGTTCGCCACTGTGTTGATGTTGGGACGTTTTCGCAGACCAGAGAACTTCCACTTTGCTGGATGGATGGGGTCTGTCAAGCTTGTGTATGTTGGTGTTATGGTCCGGTAGGAAGTTATACTGTACCAAACCTTGCATGATGTTGCCTGAAAGATTTTGTTTGCTGGTGTGGGCTACGTTTTCAATGCAGCATATAGGGGTGTTGCAGGGGGGGGGGGGGGCATGAGCACAACGGACGTGAGGTTTTTGCACAGCGCTTGAGGCGTTCTATGATAGCGTTATGATAGTGCCTACTCCCGGTGAATTCTAGTAAACAGAGCCATATATGGACTGGTATTACGGTACGAGCGGCCCATTTTGGTCCTACATTTTCAACCTACCAGAGCCACTCCGAAGAACGACTGCTCATTTTATCGCAGTCGTAAGGTTTTCGTGCGTTATAAAAATTCGCGATAAGTGCCACGTTGGGGATTGTTTAGTACGCTACCACCCCCCCCCCCCCCAGTCGAGACAAAACAAGAATTACAAAAGTTTTTTTCAGCGAGGACACATGCTACCATAGGGGTGTTGTTCCATGTATTTTCGAACGTTTCCCCGCCTGGGGGGCTCTGTAGCTCATCCTAAACCAAACGGTCGAGAAGTTTTGTGAGCTTAACCTAATGAACCCTCCCATGGCCTAGATACACCGCGAGAATTGCAATTGGAAAAACAAGAAGGGAAGCCCCGACGAGTTTGGGTTGAAGAGCTCCATCGTTCAGAAAATGTCTTAGCCAAAAGCTGCAAAGAAGTACCTCTATCGTAGCACTCGTCAGAGGGAATGAGTCCATTCGGCATAGTGGCCTAGCTAGACACGGTAGGAGTGACGATAAAGGTAGCCTCCCTACCCGTAGTGCACCTGTCCATGGTGTATAGCAATAAAATACATACGAGTTTGTTTTTGCGGCCATCGTGAGTTTTCTCATTAAAGTATGCCCCCTACCCCCGTATTGGATAGTCTTAAAACGCTCCGAGAAACGGACGATTAAAATCGTACGTCCGATACACAGTATCATAAACTATAATAGGTCGTGCTACATTGTCCAACATATGATGGAGCGAAAATCCACTTCGAACGGAATGATCTCCGGGTTGTTAGTCCTGATCTCAGCAGCTCCGTAGCCGAAAGTTACTTGTTGCGCTGAAACCGGCAGCCTCTCTACTAACGCAGGCATGGTTCCCTTGAAACCGGAAACGGTTAACATCCGAGGACGGGAAAATTCCCACTCTCACGATGCTCGGAAGGGAGTAGATAGATGCCTTCCGCATAAACCCCCTCCCCGCCCTGATTTTGGAACTTCGTCATCAATACTGAGCTAATCCGGACTTTGTACGGTTCGAACGGTATTTGCATCGAGGGATTATCGTTTTGGGTGGTAGTTTTATTGATTACTCTTATAGAGTAGTTGCGATCGTCATCGTCGTCATGCTAACATTTTCGTTCCCCAAAACGGAGGAGGTGCTCTCAGCATCGCAGCATCCCCCCCCCCCCTCACCCCCTAACCCCGCCCCGTCGCGTTAGCAGTTCAAATGATGCACGGCGTGGTAATGTACAAGTGTCGAAGAGATTGACCCTTTTGCGAAAGAAGTGTGGGTTTGCGCCTGATCGACAGCGTGGATGCGTATATTTAGGTAGTCATGCGTACCGAAGCATGCTGTCATTCCTGACTTTTCGGCCACCCCCACGACGGCCGAGTGGGGTCGGCGTTGTCCCGCATCCCAGACGAACGTCCCAAAAAACGTATACAACAGGATAAATTAGCATTACTAGACGAGCCCCCTTAATTAACATACAAATCGAAAGGTGCTCATCGTCGCATTTGGCAATCGAAAAGTGACGCGTGCTACGATAGAGGTAGCACTTTTTGGCGTTTTTTTTTCTGGATGACGGAGCTCCTTAACCAAAAATCGTCAGCAGGGTGTCAATATTGTTTTGCAAAATTTGATTCATTTGGATACCTAGGCCGTGGGTTTTTCGATCGGGCTGCAGTTTTGGTTGACACAAAACCAGTACGTGGGTGATGTACGAGCTCCTGAGGAGGGTAACCTCGCAACAAAACTGGAGCACCTCTATCGTACCACGCCTCAAGTCGGGCTGAATTGAAAAACAAAATGTTAGTTACATACGAAGTAGTTAGGTGGACAACAACAATCGGATTGCGGAATCTTTTGTGAATCGCTTCGATTTTGCCTACTAAGAATTCTAGCCTCTTGGAACACACGTTCCTGCGTGTCTCGAATAAGCCCGTGCGCGTCTCCTGTGTTGTGCTGTGCTTCGAAAGCGTAGTGTCTTCGCAGTACGCGACGAAATACTGCTGCCTTTGGAGTCTACTAGAATTGTATATGTTATGTTTATACGGAAGGAACAGCTTTGAAACGTAGAGAAACGAAAAAGACCGCATATCAAGTCCACTACCACCGCTCTATCTGCTCAAACCGCCAGCTACTCCGCGTGAAGTACTTCAGAGCTCCCATGAAACGGAGGAGCGACAAAGAGGTCTTATGTTCCATCTTGAGTCCATTATCCACCACTGTTTGTCCTTAAGCTGTCAGCTACACGGCGTGTAGAAACCTGTGGCATGGAGAGTGACAAGATATGTCCACCCTAGAATCAGAGTTCATTTGTACCGAGGGAGCGGACACCGAGCCGTGCGAGGGCTTCCGCACCCGACGGTCAACCTAGTGTACACCACCGACGCTGTCGTACGAACGAGCGCCAGCACAAGGAAGTAATATAGGGTATCGGATTCCATACAAACGAAAATGTATTGGTCCAGACTACACCCAACTATTTTCACCCAACCTTCAAAACGTTCAGCTGCCGGTGGGCCTTTGGATTGTTTCTAGGTAAACCAAACGTCCCGCACGACCCCCCCCCCCGAATATCTAGTCAACCTCATCCCGAAGGAGAACCCTGCATTCTTTTCCCCGTATATTTCTTGCCCCCTACACTGCATCCCGGCCCCATTTTCCATGTAACGAGCGCTAACACATACTTGGTACCAGGTATAGATAAGTTGGGGAATTGTTCGGCGGTGAATATAGACTATACCGTCATCGTAGTGCACTACGGTACGGGCAGTGAAAAAGGCAAGGCTGTCGATAGTGCCGAACCATCCCTGCCTCCTCCTCGTTACATACGTTATGACACCCACCTCCAACCGACCATGGCAAGCAATCAGAAGCGAGAATGTGGGCACCGAACGGTTACGAGATTCCTGTCATGAGCAGGGGGCTATTCCTCATCTAGCCAAAACATGATTTGATGTTAGCCTTTGTTGCATACTTGGATAAGCACTCTTAGGAGCGCACGGTAGTGCAGGGAAAGCACCCGGACCATGCTCAAGCTTCGTCACAAAAAGAGGCCCATACCTAACCCAAACCACTGCTGTCAAGATTCAACGAAAGCTGCAAGACACGATCAATAATCCCAGATATCGCCTACGTTGGTAAATCGCGAATACCACATTGTTCGACATTGTTGGTACGTCAGCTGGGGGGGTTCCAGCGAGTATATAGGCGGTTCCAGCGAATGGCACAATAACGTTGGCATAAAGAGGGAGTTTAGAGTTGGTTTGGGGGGCAACGTAACAGAAATCTCAAGGCAACGCGCGCTACGATAGCGGTGTCACTTTTTTAACAACATTCTTATCAGGGCACCTCCAATGGGGGAGCTAGCACATCTCGCTCGTACCTTACATGCCGGTCATACACCTAGGCCGATGGGGCGACGTCTTTATAGGCGTACAGTGTTTCTCAGATTCCCTGATTTGGACGGGTTGTAATGTAGAGTTACCCAAATGAGGAGATCCTCTGAAGCTTTGAGGTGCATCCCTAGCGCAGCATGCCTCGCGCGTACAAAGCCGAAGACTGCACAAAAAAAAGGGTAGTCACTCTATTCTGCGCAGCTCTTATCGTCATAAAACACGACCTGAGTACCCCCCCCCCCCTACCCCCCCGCTCTATGTTATATGTATAGGTTGGGTTGGCGTCAGTTGGCAACGACTCTTTAAAACACACTAGTCAGTGTGTAAGCTGGACAACCAGTGTACCGTTTTGTTTTTTATTTTATATTTTTTTATTTTTTGACGGTCACCATGATGGTTATCGAGTTGGATCATATTGTGCAGGGTGGAGCACCCTAGTTCCGCACAAGGGGAATTATCGTATCACGTAGTGTGAACATGGTTAGGCACCCACGAGGCAGTTACATAGTAATACCCATTGCTGCCTCTGAAGTGGCCACACAAGAAAGAAAATAAACTCATTGGTCGCTCTCATTCATAAACAAAAACTTAAGCACAAGGTTCTGAAGTCCGTCTTACGAGCGGTTATAGTAGTATTCAATTCACCTATGATGCGACGGGCCCAACACCTCACGGCGATTCACACTTAGTGAAGGCAATGTCTACCTGATCGGTGAAAACCCGACGTGCTCCGTCCCGGCATAGTAGAGATGCGAGGGTCTAAGGTCACCCGACTACAAATATTCCCAATCGTTGTGGGAAGACCGACCACAAATACAAATGAAATATGAGGTCAAACGGAACAGAAAATGATGTAATATATACCTACCACGGTAGCTCCTCTCAATCGAAGAGACGCGGCTTCATTGAGGCGATGCTGCGGCCTAAGTACCTTGTAGAACACATCTTGCAAGGCAACATGCCTTCAACACGTGTATACGTCGCCGACCCCGGTCCAACCAGGGGGTGGAACGTCTTCCGTCTGCCACATAAAGTGTACACACACATCAATAAAGGCGGCAGATCCTCTCTTGCACGTCCTGGTACATAGTTTTCGCAGCAAACCCACGGTCCGGATGCTACGTTTCCTTTGGACCTCTTTACACGAGGAGCCCAACCTCTCACCCGAAATATCATCTCGGACAAATCTTGGGTTTCCGCAACCAGATAAACGCTTCCATGCGTTAGCTCCCAAGCCCCCAAAACATCTACGCTCGGACAAAAAAGTATGCTATCCGGTAGCTATTAATATACTATGCTTGAGGAGATCCACCGTCCAGAAGTTTGTGAGCCAAACGTGGTACCCTCGTGTACAGCCGGGTTGATCGTCCCTACTCTTCTCTCTGGCATCTCTCCGCTTGGTGCGTAGGGGGGTGAAAGACTAGGCCACACCTGACACGGTAGCACCATTAGTTTGTAACACCCCTCACTGCAGTTTACTTGCATTCCTCGCCTCCAACAACCGGCTTTCGCGAAACAAAGTCGCAAGCTACGCCCCAAACCCTATCCCATGCGGCTAAGTGTTACCTAACCATCCCACATTCATCGCATCAAGATATACTGGCTCGCTCCCTCAGCGGAGAGCCCGTCGTCGATGAATGGTTGGGTTCACAATCCATCCTTTCCAAGAATAAACACTTCTGGCGATAATTGCTACCCCTATCGAAGCACGCATCACGGCAAGACCCAGCAGTTGCCCGACCTGACGAGTGTCTGCTCGGAGCCGGCCTGAATGAGACTGTCGTCGGTGGAACCCTGTTGAAAGAGCGCAGCGCACGGTTTTGGGAACATCATTGGGGATACACACATGCATGGGGGGTCGAGGGTCTTAGTTATGTTCAATTGAAGGAACATTGCGCCTGTGAGACAAAGGATACCGGTCGTGAGTGGGCTTAGCTCGACATAACGAACAGAGCCAAAACAAGATTTACAATCACTGACAAAAAAGAGGAGTTTATTTACAGACACAGGTTTGTGACGCCGTGAGCTGTACAATTTCAGGACCGGTCCGAGCTCGGTTGAAGATATGTTATCTGCATACGAAACTATCGCTGAAATGAAAAGCGGGCGAGCCCGTGGGCGGCAGAATAAAATGAACATTCGCTACGCGAATATACTCTTCAACTGAACACGATGTTGTACCTGAAATGGAATCATGTGAGCGACCGTGGGTTGTAGGAGTAGCCTACACGAACAAGGGTTTGGCTCGAGGAAGAGCTCCGCGAGTAAGAAACGCGTAGGGGCAACAGCCGCAGTAGCAAAAGCAACTATGTATTAAACGCGTAGACGTATACTGCGCGAGACGAGACGTACCTCCGGCACTTGCACAATGCAGTCTCCGCTCACGGCAGCATACTCATCGACCTCCTCTAGCGTTACGGGCGCCGTCGACTCCACCAGCATGCGGGGCTCTGCAAGGGACAAGACAACACGCACAGAGAGGTCGGGGAGTGTACTCGTTAAACTGCATGGCTGTAGTTGTATGACCATAGATCCGTGCATTCCTACAATGCCGGGACGAAGCACGTCGGGCGTTCACGGAAGGGACAGGGGGGGTAGATAGGGCAGCACGTGGCGGGGTACCATCGCCAGAATGGAAAATCAGGGTACCCCGATACATTATCGAGCAATAAAGCGCGCCGGCACGATCCCAATCAGGGAATAGGGGGGACTTGTTAGCATGTGGGTCAGCGCAGTGCAGCTACCAAACGTTTTCAGCTTTGGGTTTGTGCTTTTGCTTTGTCTTCCACTGGATGTTTCCAATGTACGCGTGATATACAGCGACTGGGGTGCCGCCACTGTTTGGGCACGCCGTCTTCGATCTGTGCCCAACGACCCGTGCTACGGTAGAGGTACTGTAGCTAGGTCTGGCCGAATTTGCGTCTGGATGGCGGGCCCCCTTAACCTGACATCGTCGGATTCATGTTCTCATTTGTGAAATATGTTTCGTTCTATGCCTAGGTCGTCATGGGACAGTACTACCAGGTATCTAACAACGTCTTAAGGTTGGGTATATAGATGCTCTTCAAGTGAGGAGGAAACAAACAAAACAGAAAGAACATGGAACAAAACCCCTACCGTAATTTTAGCACTATTCGTAGCATGCGACCGACACAACGACTTCCACGCCTAGAAGTCCTTTGGTGTGGCAGTTGTGGCAGCCTTACAGCAATCGGTGGAGCAACGATGAGCTGTGTTGACATGATTCGCTGGGCCCAAACATTTCGGCCAAAATGTGGCGCTCCGCTGCGGAGGAGCCTCGACATGGTCTGAGCAATCGCACTTGCGTCTGCCAGGTATTACGATGTATACCTTACGCCTACCGCAGAGTTTGTTCGCTCAACTTATTATCCAATATCGTCCAATTAATACAACCTAACCGAAGTAGTAGCCCATTGGATAGTCAATCCCGTGGCATCAACATGCCGCTTTGTTGAAGGTCGGCTAACGCCCTTGACGGTATAAAGGGACCTAGGCAAAACATCAGGAACCTCCTCGACCGTGGAAAACGACTGCGAATGTTTTCAGGGTAGTGTCGCGATCAAACGGCATCCTGAATTGGGAAGATAAGCAAATCTTCGTCTCTCTACATGGACGATGCCATGGTAGGACCGGAGCTAGGGCAAGAGTGGCACAGCTGTGTGTCCTTTGTCTTTTGTCGGTCGCAGCCACTCGGACGAGTGACTACGTTATTTTATGAAGTTTCGACTTTTTTTAATTGATTGTTGAGTTCGTCACGATATGACCCCTCCCCCCCTCTCGTTTGGAGCATTCGTTACGCTGCGTCAGAACACAAAATCAAAAGGCCCCTTACACGAGAGATGTAACGCGAGTAACACTGCGGAGGGGCCTAAACGCCTCATTAAAAACTGGGGCAGCCCCTCCCCCCCCCCCTACAATGGCACCAGG
>JAYJME010002718.1:0-13226 GCA_036873775.1 Costaria costata | reverse complement strand
TAACCCCCCCCCCCCCCCCCCCCGTCTCCCCATTTCCCCAAGCCTCACGCCGCTGCCGCACCCCAGTCGTCTCTGGCCAGAAGACGCAACACGTCGTTTTCCAGGGGTTGAGGCGCGATCGCCCCATCCCCTCCGCAGGTTAACGCTCCCACGGCCGCGGCGAAGCGAACCATCCCCCTCGCCTCCTCCGTGCCGCCCCTCCCAAGTCTCTGCAAATCCTCACCACCACCAACACCACCGCTGCTGCTGCCGTGGGTCGACGACAAACACTTGATAGCCTCCGTGATGAAGCCGGCCGAAAAAGCGTCCCCAGCGCCCGTGGTTTCTACTATGACGGCGTTCTGGAAGGAGGGGACGAATCCGGTCTGTCCCCCGATGGCGTACCCCTCTCCGTTCGCTCCAGCCGTCACCAGAATCGCCTGTTGTTTTTTTCGTTGAATGTTTGTTTAATTTAACATTTTTTTGTTTTAGTGTTGTCATTTTTGTTGATTGTTATGTGCCAGGTGTTTTTGCTTAATTATAATTACGTAAAAGTTGGGGGATTGTTTTAACAAGCAATTTTTTAGTTTCATTTTCAGTTTCAGCTTTAGCATGACGTTCTAGTGTTATATAGACCAACTACTAGGGGGAAAACACTTATTTTTTTGCTCTCTGAACTGATTTCTGGCCAATTATACCGGTTCCACTCCGCTGGACAGTCTAAAACCCTCGGATACACTCCTCGACAAGATCCGCCGTGTAGTTTTCCGAGGGCTTTCTGGGGCACGTCTCCGTTTTTTCAGGGTAGGGTTCTGTTTTTAAGTTCGACGCAACCAATCAGTTTTCTCCGCAGGGTCTTGTTCGTTATATAACTGGGGCCAAAAATAATGGGTGTTTTGAAGATTTTCCGGGTAAAAATCGTCATGTCCTCAGAACTGGCTGGCAAACATGGACAAAACAGTCAACTACGACTCTGGAGTGACGGAAAACTACTCCAGAAGGCTCTCAGAAAACTCCGGGGAGCATCCTGACGAGTCTACCGGTGTTATTAGACCGTCCCGTCGAGGAAAAAAAAAACGCGTATTTCCGGCGAAAAAAAAACAAAACTCAGTTTCCGAGCCCCTAAAAGATTTCCCCATAATACTTGGTCTTATTACTACGCGGGACCACAGTAAATAGGACCAAATATTGTTAGCACAAATAGGGAAATATATAGGTTTTGGTGTCTACAGCAGGTTCTATTGTGTCTACAGTAGGTCTTATTAACTATGGACCAAATACTGTTAGCCAAAATAGGAAACACATAGGTTTTGGTGTCTACAGTAGGTCCTGTTGTGTCTACAGGAGGTCCCATTAACTATGGTCCCCCGTAATAATAGTTTCAGTTTCAGTTTTAGTTATTTTCGGCGGAGGCGGGGAACACAAGATCAGGAATCTATTTTCTCTGAAAATATCCAGATCGTTGAAAATATCTAGATCGTTAAAAACTGGACATCGAGTGGCCTACCTGTCCGACGACGCGCGCTACGATAAAAGATGGCACATTTTGGGGAAATTATTTTTCCTGTCTGGAGAACCTCCTCCCCAGCTTGATAAATAACCCCTTTCACCACCGGACCGGAAAAATGATCCCACACCATTTCCGAGTAATTTTGTCCCCAAAAAAACGTTTCCGGCTCTAAAGAGGTTAAGAACTACCTGGTACCCAATATGGTTCGTTGTTTTTTACAACTTTTTTCGAAATATAACTGGGTCATGGGAATGCTCATCGGGTGTTGCCCTTTCAGCTTCTGGGTGGGGACGCGTGCTACGATAGAGATTGCACTTTTTGGCTTTTTCGTTTCTGAATAACGGGGCTCCTTAACCCAAAATCGTCCGAATGTCATTCTTGTGTAGCATTATGATTTTTTTTTATGCCTAGTCCATGGGTTTGCTCATCGGGCTGCCCTTCCAGTTTACCCGAAAACAGTTTTCGGGTGTGATATGGAGCTCCTAAAGGGAAGAGCCTCAGGAAAAAAGGGGTGCACCTCTATCGCAGAATAGGTCATATATATCTTCCTAAGTCTGCTTCTGCACGAGATGCCACCAAGGTGGAGATGCTCTAACGCCACCATCATCCACCGGCGACGGCGTCGTCGATTTCGGTCGCTACGCACCACGCGTGATGCCCTCCGATCCTAACTTCCTCCTTGCCCGTATATACGTCCATTGATGTTGTTTCCGCCGCTTGGCCCAATGTCTAGCCCCAGGAGGGGTGACATGGCCGCCGTCGCTGCCCCTCGCGTAGATTCCGCACCTCCCGCTGTTTCCCGACCGTCTACCTCTGGTGCGGTGTCTCGGACCAAGTCGCCCATTGCCTGCATCAGGCCTGAAATATTTTTTTTGTACGCATCCGTTATACCGCTGTCGTTGGAACACCCCGGACCAACACCGAGTTTAGGTTTTGGCCGCCAGGAACCTGTTGCAGCGTCCCCCAGCATCCATGTGGACCCCCGCCGCGGTGCAGAGACTGCGGCCACCGGTATCGCCTGGACGACAGAGTAGCACCCCTTGCTTTCTCCGCCACCGCCTTTCGCTGGCTTCCATTGACGCCAACATGGCGAGTCATTCTGCCCAGCTGACCAATTATTCCCCGTCTTCTCCCGCCGACACTACGCTGTCTTTAACAACTTCGCCTTTCCCGACCTCTACGTACTGGTCTCAGGTAGCATTGCAGAATAATACGAAGTATCGTCGAGCCTCCATCTCCGTCCCTGCGCTGAGCGAGCGCTACGTACATAAAACAAGAATCGGACTCGTCAGCAACGAAGGTAAATATTTTGCACCCGCCGCCATTCGACAGCTCTCCGTCCGCAGTGCCAACTTACTTGGATCGCTACGAGCTGGGGTGGCCAAGGTCGGCTTTCGTACTATTTAATAGTCAGGCACTTTCTCAGTCCGTTTTCTGTTTTTTTTTTCGAATTTTGAGCTGAAAACTTGACACGTGCTTCATTATAATCTTCCGAAGAGATTGCCTAATGCACCATTTTGTTTTCGTGTTTTTTTTCGTGAACTAAGCACATTGTCAGAAAATAACGATTTTGGTTTTTGCCACAGCTGACGGAAAAAGAAAAAACACTAAATGGTGCAGTAGTTAATCCCCTTATTCCAAGCAAAAAACAAAAAAAATGGTGTGAGAATCGCAGATTTTGTGAACCTCATCGAAATATCTACCGGGGGATATTATACACTCCACATCTCTTGATGTATATCGAACTAGGCGATGGCAAGGATATCGATCGCTTGGTCGTGTCTTAAGGAACGTTCACATCGAGTATCAGCGGCATTCGCGTATCAGACTTTCGTAGAGATTTTAGTGTTGGCACTTGACGGCAAATGGATTTTCTCAAGTTTCTCGGCGAAATAAAAAAAAACGGATTTTTCGAAACATCAAACATCGGCAAATGCGCTGCAGACCGAGTAACACTGCTGCCAAATCTGGAGTACTAATATTTCCGAATGGTTGCCAAAACGCCGGACGAGTATAAAAGCACTTCTTGGCCAGCCCAGCTCGTAGCGACCTCGTAGCGACCACACAGCCCCGTATCACCGCACCGTGTACTGGCTTCACCCCTTCACCGACAGCTTCAGCCACGATGTCGGCATGAGCTCCGTGCCCGTCGCTCGATTTACCGCCACTGGCACTGTCGAGATTACCATCGCTCGCTGCTTCCCTCTCTAGGTCTGCCCGGTTTCACTCATTTCCGATGACGGACAATTGCTATCGCCCACGCTTTCCAGCGCCATCTACCTGCTCCCGTGCATTCGCAACACCACCATCAGCTCATCAAAAACGGTGGTATCGAGCGCGTCAATTACTACAGATTGGCTCGGATTCTTGCGGTGGTGGTCAGCGAACAATGTACAGCCCCGCCCACGAGTATCTCTACGACCACTCCATCCATGCGGATTGAAGTCAGTCCTATGTTACATACCAGTAGCTAACGTGACACTCCCGGTGGTTATACGAGTAGCTCTCTACAGCACGATGTCTTTTTTCCTTTACCTTTCCTCCATGCATGCCTGGGAAGGACACCAATCACCGCATTTCTGGCGTTCCATGCAGGCCCTATCGAAACCCCAACGACGCGGAAGAAAACGGCAAGTATCTACCGGCGAAAGCTACCAAGTACGTTCCCACCTCCTATGCGAACACGTAAAAGTGTCCTACCGCGTACCCCTCGACCATGTATCACCTTATTTTATGGTAGAGCGACGGTTCACCTACCGCGCTTTCGCCAGCTCAACTATCCCTCTTGGTCTGGAACACCTACCTAGCCCTGGCAGAGGAATCAACTGCAGTACAGAGGGAACCCGCTACGTAGGCACCCGCTAGCAAGAAACGTCGATTTGACGTCAAGGCTCAATTTCTTGTTTTGTATTTTGTTGGCACCATTGAGCACAGGATACTATCGGCTATCATATGGGATTTAGTATGGCGCCTGACCCTGGCCACCGTGTATTCGGTCAATTGTATTTATCATGAGAAAACAAGAGCCTCAACTTCTTCCGACCGGATTTCGCATGAGTTGGCGCACTCTGTATTAAGTATTAAGTGTTAAATGCGCATCGGCGTTGTCAAACGCGACGTACCGAGGGTGAGAGGCAATGCTTTCCTCGCTCCTGGCTACGGCAAAGCGCCACTTCTGACTCCGACGTTTCCGTGTCTCCGCCCTGTCTCAAGGCGCCCGTATCAAGCAGAAATGTATAATGTAGCTGGGATATGGCCATCGACCACAACCTTGTCTGATTAACCTCTACTCTACATACCTTACTGTCCAGCGTTTGTTTCCGTGACGACCCCGACCCGACCAACGTCCCTCCCCACCCTCTATCTGACCACCGACCGCGGTTCGTGGTGCTGTCAATAATGACTCAAGGCTGTGGTAGCACAGTTGGAGGGGTTTTGCGAAGTTCAGACGAATCCTGTGGCTCGGCCATTCTTCCTGCTCCGGCTTGCCTTCTGCCCTTCGGTGACGGCGAGCTGCTTGCATGCAATCTGCTGTGTTTTATATGTTACGTGCATGCTTGTTTTGCGCCGGTAGTGGTGTGCATCATTTTTTTTCATTTACAACTTGTGTCCTTTTAGGAGCCTGATTAATTTATGTATTAATGTCAGCGCGAAATTACAGGGCTGCAGTCTGTTGTGTCCATTTTGTTCTCCTTGTGGTGCTTTTAGCTGTCAATGCGCATACAATTACTTGTTGTGTCTTTCTTTGTCCTTTCACGCTGCTAGCCTTTTACGTGTTGGTGCTCATCACTCAGTATAGCCCGCAAATACCACTTGGTCAGGCTGTGGTATACCGTACTCTATATCTACAGTAGCAGCCTTCCGACATCTGTATACTTTTGTTCATTAGAAGGAACTACGGCGGCATTATTGGTCAACAGGTTACTGTAGTCAGCGCTCACCAGCCCAACATGCAGCTCCTTCTAACGAACATCATCACCTTCGTTTGTTTTCGTTGTCTAAACATATTTATCATAGTTTTTTAAGTTACCTGGTACCTATCAGCGTTTCGTGCAGCCAGCACTCGTCCCCTAAACTATAGCAATACCGCCGCTACATTTAACATCGGCGTACCTGCAATCGACCCCCCCGCGCGTGTTCTATATCTGTGCCTGCGTGACATAGTTTTCCCCTGCTTTCCTCACACCTCACAGGCACCTGATCCTCATTGTGCATTGCAAACTGCAAGGTTGAAATATGGGGTATGGGGAAGATGAACAAGGCTGATCGCGAAAAATAGTGTATTGATACATCAGATTTGAAGAGCTGCATTTTCGATAATTGTTCGGAGGCAATGTACGTTCCCATTAATACTGTTTTGTTGTTACAGCACGTTCGTCGGATTTGCGTTCACGGCTCTTCAGGAAGTCTAATCTCCTGGAGTGCATGACAGCGGCAAACCGCATTAAAACCAACGCCTGCTGGGGTACGCGACAAAAAGAGAAAACGACACCACGCACGTCAAAAGATCAACATCAAAATCAAAATCAAAATCAAACCAATCGGGTGGGATTTCTGTGTGAATTAACAAAAACACACCCTTTTCCCAAAACTTTTAAACTTAGTTTTAGTATCACCCCCCCCTGTCTAGGGCTCGGAAATAGGAAATAGGGGTGTGGTTTCGGAGATTTCTTTTTCGGATACCCTCATCCAGTGACTCCAGTGACCTCATGTATCTAATGTATACGATTATGGTTCTCTGACGATTTGTGGGTAGGAATCACCTCTGACAATTTGCGCTACGTAAATAGCTGTCACGGGAATAACGAAGATATTTCCCGGAACTCCCAGAGACTGTGACCACTGGCACCATACTTTTGATTTTTTTTTGTCGGATATGGCACACGGCACACGTCGGCCCATGCATGACACTGCACCGCTGGAGAGACGAACATTTCACGTGGAATGCTTTATCCGGGCACCCCTGGGCGGGTATCGGTGGGACCCATCCCGAGAAGCGCACAACCTCTTCCCTCACGTTTCGTGTCAACTGCAATCTGGTGACAACCCTAAATCGAACCAATAAACAACTCAAAGCTGATTTTGTTGCCCGTTGTATTTTTTTTTTTAACACGTTTTAGACACCGGGGTGGGTGTAAGTATTATCTGCGTATGTACCAGGTAGTGGGTAGAGCTCCGGGAAGGCGATGTATGTCACTGGGACGTTGCTACTAGCGGGCGCAAAAAACATACCCATGTGTTGCCGCGTATTGCTACAGAGCACTGCTATGTGTTGTAACGTTGTGATGGTGCACCGCACCAAGAAGCAGGAGGTTCCACCCCATGACGATATTTTATTTGTTAAAATGTAGGGTAAGACTTTTGACCCCCCACACCGCCCACATTTCAAAATAAAAACAAAACATCATCGTGGCCACAGATTCATGCCCAAAATCAAGAAACTGCCCAGTACAGAAAACCGCAAGGCCCTCAAGGGATAGTTTTGTTGTATTTCTCAGATGCCTTTCTTCAGGCGATCGGGCGGGCAATGAAGGCACACGGGTGGGCTGTAGAGCACAGTCGCAGGTCACGGGGAAGGAGCACAGCAGGAGGAACTACTCCTAGAAGCTCGGAGCAGAAGGCAGGTGGTATGATAAACCACGGATATAAAATAGATACATTATTTGGACGTTTGCCTGACAGGATACGCCATATTTGGCCCGCGTATCAAAACATAACCTGCACTACTGAAGTAGGCAAAGCGGTGGTGCCGACTGTGCCGTAGAAACGCCTAGATTAACACTCGCATTTACTCTCGCAACTCTCTCGTGAAAAACGAGTTCATTCCCGCTCCTTCCAAGCCCCCCCCCGCAAACCCTATCAATACGTCGCGCCATCTCCGTCACAGGTAACCCCTTTCTCAAAGTTCCCGACGGGCGTCAGTTTCAGGCTCTGCCTTTCCCCGACCTCCCGTAGCCCTCCCGCCTTCCTCCTCCTTTCGTCCCGGACCACCCGCCTTGGAGGGTGAAGCGCAACGGAAAGACGTGTTCGCGCTACCGCTGTCTTGTGTCGTTTCCATCCGTGTACCCGGCGTGATTGCGTGGTTCGCCCCCTGCTTGAAACCGCCTCCTTGACCTGATTTGGCGGAACCCTTCTTCTTCTTTTCGGGGACCAGTGGGTCGTAGTCGACGAAGGATCCCCCACGCAGAGTCCGTCGGGCGGGCTCACCACCGCCGACCCACTCCCACGCATTCCCCAGCATATCGTGGATCTTCGACGTAAGAAAAAGAACGGCAGAAAACCAGCACAGAAGGAAAACAAATGTAGGACATGCCTCAGTCTTTACCGTACTGTGATCGGCCTCGGTTGGCATCAAAATCTTCTTCCGACACTCAGTTCATGGGTTAGAAACACTTCCCCCCTCGATTATCAGAACAATCAACAAAATACCTTTTTACTCATATGGTCCGTGCAATGCAATTTGTCCAATCCGTTTTCGGCTAATAACTTTCGAAATACGACGAATTGCAAGACAAGCTGACCACAGTCGTGATCACAAGGGCTGAGCGAACAAACACTGTTTTTTAGCAGGGTTTTTTTTCGGCCACTCTAAAATCAAGTAAGTTCCAATCAAGTTCCAGGTTGTCAAGGGAAAAATCCGCTATTTTTAACACAACCACGAATATTTCGCGAGGAATCGTTTTAATGAAAACCAGACATATCAAACCACCTGTGGATCGCCGAAAGGAACCGTTTGGACACCTCTATTTACACACCTGTTGGGTGGAAAACGAGAAAGATTGAAATAATAATGACGTTCCGGATTCATTTTTTTGCCTGTATCTTCTTTATTTTTTGTTTTCTATCAAATCGGAATGTCAGATCACCTGCAAAACACCGAGAGCTGTCGAATCCGTTGTCTAAATAGTCCTATGAAACGTCTACCCTTCATAACATTGTAATTCTACCCTTCATAACATTATCATCATTTCCAATTATTTAGAAATAAAGATGCAGAGAATATTCGCCGATTTTTTTTTTCTCCATGAGCACCTGCGCGGAAGAATACTCGTTTTAGAGGTACTTTTGAAATCCGATCGGCTGTGTATACCAGGAGAAACATGTACCTAGATGCTGGAAAAAAAATGAGAAAAAAAATCTGCACGGACTACACCTTCGACATACTTTCGTAATCCAGTGGGAGTTGTACCATGTTCAGTTTTTACGCTGAAAAAATTGACCCGGCTTGCTGTGCATCGTTGTGTCACTCTCCGCCATCAAGGAACCAAGACGCGACCGTACATTTACAGTAGGTAGCCCCTTTTGAGGGACCGTAGCAAGTTCGGGATTGGAGGTCCCTCATATACCAAAGCTCCTTATCAGAGTCGGCACCAGTCCCTTATCGCCAATAGTGGGGCAAAAACGGAGTGCAGCAATTTGAGGCCCCTCACATACCTTTTTACCTTATAGCAGGGTCCCTTAACCCTTTTAATACTGCAATGTACAGACGCCTATATCTGACTATAATTCCAACTGTTTTGTCCCCCGAACGGGACTGCTCTCTTAACAGTCCCGAAGGGGTTAAAATGACCTACTACTGTACCTCAAAGATGCGTACCCACTCGGGCACGAAATAGCATCCAACTATAAGGAAGCGAGCACTTGATGGTAGGAGATGAAAAACGTACACAGCCTCACCCCGAGCGTGTTGGGCGGGAACGCAGTAGCAGGTGCTAGTCCGACATATCCATCTTGGGCGGAATTTTCTTTGGGGAATTTTCCCTGCCAGGCGTTTCCCACGTCCCACCCTTTCGCCCAGCTATCTCCCGGGTTTTGAGCCACGAACAGATGACCGCCGCGAGCTGCGTACTCCCATTCAGCTTCAGTCGGAAGCCTGTCGTCCGCGCATGTCGGTGGAAGGCGATAAACAAACGCAAGTCAGACCACAACAAAACAACTCCTGTGCCTACACACAAGTGGGTGATCGATGTTCTCTACTCTTATGTCGCTATGCACACGGACAGGGACGCAGAATGTGTGCACGATTCCAATAGCTGTAGAGGTGGGCACAATACCAACGATAAATCATCTCGGCTGTCTTACCGCCTGCCCGCCCAGCTGCAGTAGGCTTCAGCATCCACCCACGAAACCTGAGCCACGGGCACGCTTCCTCGTTTCTCCATTTCCTTTGAACGTGGCCCTTCTGGCTGTCGCCAGTTTGCACCTTCCACCCCAACCCAGTGCTCTGAACCCTTGACCCGCCCAATGCCGTCGTCGGCTTCTCGGATGGTCTCCGCATCAAGCAGGTACCTGGACAACAACCGACCACAAGCGAGGAACCAACCGAGAGTGAGCAGGACATTCCAAGAAAATATACTCCTGGGGGCATGTGGGACGTGACTGGCCAACCACGAACGAGGAACAATGTAACGGACATCGTACGTCTTCACAGCGGTGTACACCGAGCTGCGATACACAAATAAGGATGGGTATGGCCCACCCGTGGGTCCTCGACACCACCTAAACACGGCAGATAAACATCAGCCTCGACCGCATATTCAATCTTCACGTGTGATCACGACGGTGCGACGCCCAGAGGTCAAGAACCTGACGGCGAGCTCTACACTGTGCGAGATAGAACGCGAGGCAAGGCACGACAACCGCTTTCACGCAGCTACATAATTCAGATGTGGCACTCACTCGAGCACAAAACTCCATTCAAACTTCTCCGCCTCAGTAACGTAGCCCGTAGCCTTCACAAAGGCTGCGAACTGGTCGTTGGTGACGGCGTGCTTGTCGATGCCGAACCCCCTGGAAAAGCCAGCAAAATAATTCGTATGAACACAGCAGTGGCGATGAGAGGTTCAGAACGAAGCGGAAGGGCGCACGGTACCTCGAGTGACGGCGGTTGCCAATAACAACAATATCTGGATATGTTTTAATGAAAACAGCAGCTATACAGCGGCAGTGCATAGTGTTGCTGCACCTGCTGTTGTGAGTGCAACGTAGACCTGCGAGTCCATCAGTGAAAGCTGAGTATATTGGGATTTTCAATTGCGTGTTTCCATTTAACGGCATCCAAATGCACAAATGCTCCCGCAAAGCCGACACTCACCTAACTGCCTTTCGCTTTCGAGGTAGCCCGCCATCGGGGGGAGCGCCGGCTCCCTCACCCCCTCCCGTGTACTCGGTTCCCATGAAAAAGGCGCCCTCCTTCACGCGGACCTGAAAAACGAACATTCCAACATTTTCCGACAATATGATACGAGAACAATTCAGTACCACACAAGTTCGGAAATCGCCGGCATGGTTTTGAGCGCGAGTGGGGCAGTGGGGCGCACATAACGACCGCCGCTCTAAATCTGTGGGGATTAGCAATGCTGCCAGTATCACGTTTCTGCAGGAGAAGTACGGCCAGGAAATCAGAGGGAGCCATACGAGTGGGAAATCAGGGAGAGTGCCGTGGCGAACGTATGCGATAATAACGAACGAAGAAATAACGCCAACAACACAGCCCAACCATAAAGCGATTACTACGTCGTACTCGTATTGAGCGTGCGATTGGATTGGATGAAAAAAACAAAACTTCGATCGACTCTAGAGACACCAGTTATAAGAGTTATATATCGCCACAACAGTGTATCTATCGGACGACGTGGCTAGCACGGAGGTGGGTGCGTTTGAGATCACATGCAGTATGAACGTGACAGAAAACCGGTACCTACACAGGCAATCCCGAGCGTGTGACTGTAAAGCTCTATACGCCGCACCATACGCAGGTCGGCCAAGTGCAAATGTCTACGGTCAGTACAGGGACAAACGACGATTCGCGATAAAGTGATTCCGCAGCACACCTGCTCCGTTAGCAGCCTGGGCGAATCTTTCTCTGGATTCCCAGCAGATTCTTCGGCAAGTTCGATCCCAGCAACGCAGACGGGCGTGGAGGACAGCAGGACCGGCACCACAACCGCAGCCAAAGCGAGATACACCGCACGGCGGTGATACCGTGCACGGCCGATACATGTACGCTGCTTCACAGCAATCACGCATGGCGAACTTGTTCTCCGAAACATTCTCCGCTCCAAGGCCTAGCTAGATATAGGTGCGGCTGCGTATCTGCGTCGCCTCACACTAGTGCTGATACCGGTGGCCCACCTTCTGCTAGTATCAGCGTGTTCCCGGCACGAGGCACGATACACACCTCTTGGTGAAACGAACCGGACGTCTGCCGTACAGCAGTTCAAAGATGACTCGAGACTCGAGTAAAAGGTACAAATCCAATTACGCCGCACGAATCACAGCCCGAGGTTTACGCGAGACTCAGGACGGCCAGAGGTGTCGTGCTTGACGTAAGCACAACCTTTAGCTAGCTGACAATATACGAGTCAGTTGTCCGTGTCTGGTTACCAAGGAAGAAGACTCTGTGAGCCTACGTCGGTCACGCTGCGAGTGGTAGAGGCGGAGGTCCGATTCCGTCTTGACGCCATCATCGATTTTTAGAGTCCCGCGTTTTAAACGCCTCCGAAAGACCCCGAACTCTCTCCTCGAATCAAGTTGAAAGAATGGGAGAGCTGCAAACGAACACGGAAGGTTTACTCCTGGGACATAGCAGGTGCATCGTCTGTGCCAGCTCGAATTGACCTTAGGGTGAACAAAAGGTTGCCACAATGGCGTCCGGCCTTGGGAACTACATGATGAAAAGCGTCGGGCCTTCTCGAACCGGCGCCGCGTCACCCGCAGCCCAGCTGTACAGGGCAATCGCGAAGGAGGTGCCTCGAGTCCTAACCATCTACGACATCGACATGGATTTTGCGCAGGTGCGTGCCTTTTTCGAGAGAGGAAGGGGGACGAACATTATACTTCTATGCTGTGGTGGCGCTTGCAGTGGTCAAGCTCCATTGTCACGCAGTCTGGGGGTTTTGGCGTCTAATCCACATTACACCATTTCCTTCCTACTCATACGTGCGGCCTACCGGTATGGTGGAGTACTGGTATAACCCTGGTACAGCGTACAGCAGTACTCGTACCGGTATTCATAACAGAAGTACGTGAACTGCACCCCTCGCCTCGGTAGACTCTCATACCCGAGCTGAGTACCAGGTAAATATCTGGTACTGGTATGAAATAGAGGTCACGTCATACGAGTAGCAGAGCTTGCCAGGGAATGAAGGAGGCGCCTTGCTAGTCCACGATATTCATGCAGCAGAATTAAGCGAATATGGCTTGGTGGACAAGTCGCGCTTGCGAACCAGACTCGGAACACGCATCATGAGGCGTGACGAATTGCAAGGCACTTCTCTCGTTCCGACGATGCACCACACACGACGAGCGATGTCTCATGGGCGAAGGGGACGCGTATGATAGATTCCTGACGCCCTGCGTAAGCCAACACGCTCGTCTTTTGTCACTGCGTTATACCATCGGGTACGTGTGTTATGTCGGGATTCCTGACGTGCGATGTTCCGTGTGAAGCATGCTGTGGCTACTCGTACCGTTAGACAATCTCTTATCGGTTGGTTTTGAGAATCGAAAACGAAGGTTTTCGGGCCGCAAAATCAAATATCTCTCTTGTCGACCGGAAATGGGTGAATTTTTCGGCTGGATTTTTCGATTATCATTTTCGGGCCGACCTCAAGCCGGAAATGGGGCCCCATTTTCGATCAACATCCACGATCGAAACTGGCAGCCGGAATTGGGTTTCAACAAGTCGTGGGAGGCAACAAGTGCTGAAATACTACGAAAACAGCAGTACCAGACG
>JAYJME010002716.1:0-13231 GCA_036873775.1 Costaria costata | reverse complement strand
CTACTACTACTACTACTACTACTACTACTACTACTGCTGCTGCTGCTGCTGCTGCTGCTGCTGCAACAACTTATGGTTATAACTCTGTACAGCAGTGGTTCCAGGCGGAGAGGTTTCCGGCCAAGGCGTGGCAGATAGGGCAAAGGGGGGCAATGAAAAACAGATACCTATTACAGTAGTAAAATTTAAGCCTTCCCGCATTTTTACGTATTTAACTAAGAAGAAAGGAGCGCAAAGTCGAAGCAACACCTTCGGGTAGTCCCCGTTTTACTCGTCCGTTATTAACGCATTAACAACAACAATTGACACGTAAGGCAGCAGAGTACCGACTGACTTGACGAACTGTGGCTCACAGGTGTACGTTACGACGACTTCAAGCCGCTACATGGACTATTACCGTGGACTACGCGAACGCGAACGTAGGACCAACACCCCAGCGGGTAGGTAGGTAGGGTGGACTGTACCTGGACCGAGTGCGGCGGGCAGGCTGCATGACCTATGGGTTATTGATCGTGGGTGAGCTCGCGCAAGCCCTACACTACCCGGGGAGAGGTCTCTCCAGGTGGCTATCCCCACCGTACCTGATCCCGTCGGTATCAGGTCGCTCGGGCCGACATACTATGCTGCCGCGCAACGGCAGCAGAATTAAATGGACACACGATGCATGTTTTATACCGGTATTTATTTGTGCAAGTGTGGGCGGCTTAGCCTTCATTTTTACCCGTCCGCCGGAGGTTACAAACAAAAATAAAAGTCGCAAACTTTGCACCAACTCGGCAAGCTTTCGCGTCTTTTGTGTCGTGGGAATGCGCGGCATTGCCCAGGTGGGCGCTAATTAAATAGTTAAATACACAGGTATTTTCAAGGACATGAACGATACAAAATATGATATCATACCATATCACTATGCCACAACAGTGGCACGCCTGTACACCGCAGTGAGAGTTTATTACTAATAGTGTGAGAGTGGCCGCCATTTTATTGCATGATGTCCGCGCGTCCGAAGCATGCGAGCAACTGTTACCAAGTATCGCCCTCCTCGTAAAAATACGGTCTGGATACGCCCTACCAGCAGCTGCGACCGCAAACCAAGAAGAAATCAGAGCAAGCAATCCAATACGTTACCCCCCCACCAAAACGATGCCATGCCGGGGTCAGCTTGAACGCCTTCGAAGCAAGAACAGAAGATGGGAGCAAGCTTGCCAACCCTACGCACCTACCTTTCGAATACCTGAACACAACGGGAACGAACGCAGGTGGTACTGTACGAGTAGTATATGATATACCAGGTACCAGGTATACTGTGTGTAGTGCTCTTTGCTTAAATTAGAGAAGACTTGTTAGTGCAGTCACTAATATAACGTTCTGGCAGTTTATGCCAGTGGTTATTAGCTGTATACTGGTATTAAATAGCATACGCAGCAGTGATACATTGCATGTCGATGTGACGCGCCCGAAGGGGAGATGCTCACCTCGAACTTTTGGCGGTGCGTCCTTTCTGCAGATACCATAACGATTCTAGTATGTTCCCCACCACCACTAACTATTAGTATCAGACACCGTCGACGCCTGTCTACCCTCTCTCGAAAACGAAGAAAGTTTTCCGTGGCTCGAGGCTTGTCATGATCGACGGATACGTTTCGTGCAGCTCCTCTCCTGGTTTACAGAGGGAATTATTCTGCATAGCGGTGTCCGTAGATTAAATGTTTCCCGTTTCGATTAGGCTTGTTGCTTTCGTCCGAAATCCAGTCGCAGGTTGCAGGCGCCGCCTCCTCCGGACGACAAAGAGGACCTACAAAATGACCGTGATAAGTATGATGGTTAAACTTGGCAGAATGCACAAAAATACACATTTTGGTGGTGGCAAGCCCCCATCCTTGGGTCGACTGATTCTGGCAGCCCTCCTGAATCGAATGGTTCCGTCCCATCCCTAGTACCACCTGCCCCGTTTACCGTTCGTTGCCTCGTTTCGCTGTTAGTAAATAGGTTGCCGCCGTTGGCGACTGCGACTTGGCAGGGCACGAAGGAGGCGTGCTACGATAGGGGTGTTGTTCCATGTTTTGGCGGTTTTGTTTCTGACGCATAAGAACAATGCGTGGTTCCTTAACCGAGGAAATTCCCAATCTCGTTAACATTTTACGGTATGTTTCGTCATATACCTAGAGCTAGCTAGGTCATGGGACTGTTGATCGGGTCGGTCGTTAACATTTTCCCAAAGCCACGTTTTGGTGGAGGTAGAAAGCTGCTCAAATGAGAAACCTCAGAGAAAAGATGGTGTACCCCTACATATACCGTAGCGTGTGTCGAAGGATACGTATACGTATGATACGCGAACGAACGGTAGTGTCCCGGGCGTTGTGCCTGAGCACGATGCATTTTGCAAGGAAGGGTGTAACGCTGTCTGTGCATATGGGAGTCGAAGAACACGTGCTAGGCACGTTGTGGATGTAGCTTTTGTTGCACCTAAGGAAGGAGAGGAACCTGTACCAAGAGGTCTACACCCAGTGGACGTGTTACGTACCTTATTGAGTACAGTGCCAAAGCATAGTACACCCTGCACTTAATCAATTCGCAGATATTGCCTACAGTTCATAAACCCGCGGAGAGTACTTTCCAGGCTTCCCACGCTAGTCCTTGCCAAGTCCACGCAATATTACTTGCAAGCTGCGTTCCCGTTATTGAGCGTGGGTGGGTAGGGTTGGTAAAGTTGGTACGTGGTACACCATGTTCGTCTTGCTTCGAGACATTCAGACCAACATATTCGGTTGTTTTCAATAGTGGGGGCGTTCAGATACCGGATATTTTGTTCCTTCTTCGGCTGTGGTCAAACTAAGGTGCCTCTTGCACTTGACGCGGTAGGAAAAGAGCCTCAATCCGCAGGCATTACTCCTCATTGCCCCCCTTGTGAGGGGGCAGGCTTGGTGCAATTACTTCGTGTAGTTGATTCGCACTCTGGCCGAGACGTCGGAATGACTCGCGCATTTGTGGCAACGCTTAGGCGTGCCTCAGAAAAATGCCGGCGCGCCGCAACTTCGTGGCAACACTCCCCCCTCTGGTCTTGTGGCAACATCCCTGAAGTGAAGCGCTTGTGGCAACAACACTGCGGTGAAACTCTTGGGTTGTTGTCTTGTGACGGCAGTTCCTTGGCGAAACTATGGTTTATCCCATTGAGTCAACCCCCGCCACAGTGGCAATACCGAAACCAACAAAATCCCCGGATCCCCTTAAGCTCCTTGATGGGGCACGTGAAAGAGGCACATACACCGGGTTTGCAGGACACCGCGATGCTGTGGGCTGTTACGAACAGAGAAACGTATCAGATGGCGGTGGAGCAAAGGGATTCGGGCGGTGCGATATTCACAAGTCAACACCCCTGTGTGCGTAGGATTTCATGTAGGAACAGCTGTGGAGGTTGCCTTCGGGTTCGACGACGGCTTTTGGAAGAGGACGTACAACTGGTGGAGGCTGTCCCGGGTGGAACATCGAAGCTGGCATTACGCTGATAATTTCTTGTAGATACAACCCCGGAGATGGGCATGAGTGCTCACAGCCGCGCATTGGCGGCGAAAGTCGCCAACACATGACATGGAAGGACAAGACCAGGGACGATACGCTGTCGTAGAAATCTTGATGGTGACGTGCGTTATCGCAGTGACAGTTGGGCGGCGACGGGTTGCTATTATCATCGGGGACGCGGCCACACGTGCTCGTCAGCCAAACGTTGCGGTGGGAGGTGGTCCCGGGAATTCCTACAGCGGCGTCAGAGCGATGGCGGATCCGATAAGAAATCATGCCCTTCAGCGAATAAGGAGCTGCGCGCTCGAAGAGTGCTAGTGTCTACGGCACCCTTCTCGAAAGTTGGCTGGTTGGTGGGCGGTGTACTTTTGAGCGAAAATAGAGGCAACGGAGGTTTTGTGCAACCCAAATTGGTGGTGGCTGTGCGTGGACCGAGGAGGTGAAATTTATCGAAGTCGTCGTCGGTGAGACGAGTGCCACCGCGCCGATCGTTTCAGAGACGCCTCCTCACTTGAGGAGCTCAATGCCCCACTGAACAGCCTACTTCGAGAGAAACTGTAGGCTAACCCCAACACACATTCCCAAAGGATACAGCAGTAGGTATCTAACGAAAAAAGTTAAAACAAAACAAAACAAAACAAAAAAAGGGTGTGCAGTTTGTGACAGTGGTTGAGGAACCCCGAGTTGGCGAGAAACAATTGTTGGCCTCAAAAGTGCAACTCCTACCGTAGCACGACTCGAAGGAGATGATGGCGATCGGCGTAATGGTGGCGATGGGGCTGGCGGCAGGGGGGGCGAGACCGCTCAAACCAGTGTCCAGCGTGGAAAACTCAGAGAAAGTAATCTCACAGGCCTGAATGAGGTAGACACTCACGGTCTTGGGGGGCAATTCGGCGGTTGGGCGCAGAGTGGTCGAGATCGGTATCTGGCTGCGGAAGACGGGAGAGAAAGTCGGCAATGCTGTTGGCGGCACCTCTACGATATCCCAGAGGGCACACGTGAATGGAGGGGAGCTCCAGCCAACGCTAAGCGGGGGTGAACACCCGAACGTGACGATGTTCATGGAAGCCCTGTGGCGGGAATATATGGGAAATTTGGTGGGCCAAATGTAGACACGGAGATGTTTAGCGAGCTGTTAATAGTCTATACTGTCATCCTTGACGTCCAGGGGGGTCCAGGAACGTTTGGGAGTCAAGAGTGGAACCACTGATGAAGAACATGGGCGGACACGTCTGCTCGTTTGTTCTTACTCGAGGGACGCGCCGAGGCCATCAGGGCTGCCGTCGCAGTGTAACTGCGTACAAGCTGCACGAAATGCATACAATCGCGACGAGCCCCGACAATCCCAACGTTGACGGCAGCGTCGACCGGGCGAACCACACTATGGCTCAGATGTTGGCGATGGCTGTCAGCGAGTCTCAAGGCAGTTGGGAAGTCCGCCTGCCGCGCGTGGGATTCATCTACAACAACTCCGTCAGCGCCGCCATCGGGTATGCCCCTTACGAAGTACACATGGAGCGCCTCACCATGCCTTCCCCTCACGAGCCCGATCACCCATGCACCCATGGCCGTCATAGCCTCGATCGTGGCCAGCAGGAACTATGCGACATGGACGACGACGGACAGCGACGCAAAGCCTCGTGTAAATGTCATAGGAGCAGGAGATGGACTTCCAACACTCCCGTCAGTACGTTTTACAATATTGGGCCAGCGCACACTTCCAGTGCTGGCAGACCCATCGGTAGCACCGTCGCACGCGCCGCATAAGCCCCTTTGTCTTCTCCCGTAACCCCTTTGAGACGTCCCTGTATGTTAGTATTGACTTCGCTTCCCCCCCCCCCCCTATTTTCCCTGCCTTGCCTCGATCATTTGTGTGCCGCCGGAGAAAACACTCGCACATATATAACTAGTGCGTAGCGATGAAGCTCGCCAAGTTCCTTGAACCACGGGAGGTGCTTGTGGTAGATAATCATTGCCCAACACCGCTGCATCGGGTTCCGAGTGGTTGCTTTGATAGATGCCTTCAAGAACAGCAGTATAGGGTACCCTCGTCCACAATCGCGGATGGCTGGTAGAGGGAAAATTGCCACTACGATGATATATCATCTTTGTCGGTGGTATAAATTGGTCGAACTAATTAAGCCCTGTCTACCATCCTGTGGCTCAGGTGGTGGCAATCAAGCGGGAGCGAGGCTGCCGGATGTATGGTCAGAATATTTGTAAGTCGTGTTAGTATAATCATGTCACTAACCTGAACGAATACAGTGGTTCAGCATGCCAAATCAGGTGCACCATGCTAGACCCAGACCTGCCGTACGCCCTGGCCCCAGTCGATATTTAATGTTCTGCTCGGCTGTCGCTCGCGCGTCACTCTCGACATGTTACGCCACAGACGAACGACACGGAGAACACAGGTGGCCTCATCAATTCGATGCCTTCGCAGATAACTGCTGGCACAACTTGGGGGGCATCGTCGAAGTGCTGAAGGAAATTCGCGAGAACCGAAACAATGTAAGACAACGCCGTTATGCCGAAATACAGCAGCCGTCGGCTGGGGCCCGCGTCACAGGAGATCACGTCGATATGGCGCAAGAGAGCGACGAAGCACTCTCCATCGGCAGGGGAAATATCAAAGCTTGCCCCGAGAAATTGACTGACCCATGTAGAGTTGAGGAGGCCGTGCTCGAGGGCCTGAGTGTCGCCATGGGGTCATCGAGATGGAAGGAGGGAGGCGATTCGACGACGGTATCTGCAACACCGCGCAAATCGTTTTACTCGCGACAACGATACCTACGCCATCACGCAAGGCGGATCCGCGCAGCTCTCGTGGGGGGAGGGGGGGGGGGGCTAGGCGGGCTTTTTGCCGCAGCCGCGGTGACGTATACGCACTGCACCGGGGGCAGGTAGTAAGTTCGACGGGCAAGTCTAGCGGGGAGTGTCGCGGCAGGTACCTTGTAGGTTTAGCGAACAGGGTCTCATAACGTTGGACAACTACAAACCGTTACGGTTGGACTAAGTTCACGTCTTGTGGAACTTGTACAAGGCTATTAATAGGAGCGAAATGACCTGACTGGGCCTGACCTCCGTTTCCCGATGCAGGCGTGAAGAAACGCCCCCTCCCTTGAATAGGCAAAGGGCACTAAGCAGCTTTTCGAATCAATCCGCGGTGGGTGGCAGATGTGTTAGTCGACCAAGGCAGTTATAGGACGTATATTCGGAAGTATTGGCATATCCGTCTTTGCTGCAACGGTTGGGAAGATTGGAAGGGTTTGAGACGAAGAAACTTGCGGTGTGGGGCCGAGGACGGTGCTTCGGAGGCAGTCGACGTTTATCACGTGCACATATACGTACTGTAGTGCAGTATACTACTAGATATACTAGAGGCAGGGAGATCAAAATAGGAAAGCCAGGCCCGCGTACCATACGCGGCCAAGATGTATGCCCACAGGCATTTCTGCTTCAAAATGTGGGAGAGGGCGAGTCTATCCAGCAGTAGGGGGTAGATGCAGTGCTGGGTTCGCTGGTTGACAGACCCCCCCCCCCCCCTGCGTGCAAAACCCTGCGTCAAACCCCATCCCATACATTGAGCATACACTGTCGATATGAAGATCAGCACAACATGTCGTCAACATATTGCGATGCTTTTCAGGTTGAAAACGTGTTCTCACATATCAACGAATGTTAGGGTTCTTGTTAGGGTTTTCGGCGTCGGGTTTTGTACCTCGGAAATTGAATTTCACAGTAGGGGATGTTGTGCCGGGCCTTCTCGACCATACTCCATCACTCGATGGGATTACTCCATAGAATAACTCCATCTAGGTGGGGTACGTCTGTGTGTGAGATCTTCTACAGGGCTAATTCCATGCCTTTAAAATAATGCTTTTTTGTGTGTAAATATCTGCAGCCTTTGCATGACAGGCCTATGAAACTGCATATGTTCTGCCAACGCCTCAAGGGAGTGAACAAAATGCTAGCATGGCGACTCCTGGCTAGGTCTGTATTTTGTGGACAATCCTGCCGGGTGGGGTTGTTTGTCACCATGCCGGGTGATGAGGTGAAGACCGGAGGAGAAGAGTGCGAGTGAGATCGCCCTTCAAGAGAGGATTGATACTTTGACGAAGAGACTCGAGCAGGTGCATGTTGAGTAGAGCGCGCAGGCTACCACGTCAACTCACCGAATGCAGCAACCTGATGAACAAAACGCCATGCAGCTATGCCAGCGCGAGGACCAGGAGCTCGACTACAACTCTGTCGACTGGAGAAGTATATGTGGGTCATGATCGAAGAATTGAGAGTTCAGATTGAGTACATGGATCTTCGCAACCTCAAAGAATAAGGTTTTGAGGAGGAAATCAAAGGAGGCCACGTCGGGCGCTACGAGGAACGAGGTCCGAGGCGATGATTGAACCACGGAGGAGTCGAGGAGTGAAGAAGGAGCAGTGCCGCCACCAGGGCAGGATTCCGGCCAGACTCACTGCTGGGATCCGACACGCCCTTCGTCAGCTTGCACGGCAAAAACGGGGATTTAGACCGGTCTACAAGATATTGAATCCCGAGAAATCGTGCACATCGAGAGACACTTATGCCCAAGTTTGCTGGAGTGGGAGGGCAGACTCTCTGGGGATTTAGGCCAGACAGCAGAGCCTACTGCATTTACCATACAGCGGAGGGAACGGTTGTGGAAAGCCGGGGCGTCAACTTCCTGGAAAACCCACCCTACAACCGGCTGCCTGCTATGGGGCTGCAAAACATCTACGGTCAAGACCCCTGTGAATAAGACATCGTCAAAACCGCTTCCTTTCTCTGCCTTTTATTCAACATCGATGACTATGGTGAATGGAAGGACGCAGATATGCACTTGGTTTCAGAACATGACGCGTAAAAGCGACACCAGCAACACCATCCAAAGGGACCACATACTTATTATCGATGGAAGAGGAGCACCAATGTCGGGGTTGCTGGACACGGATTACCATCGTCCGGAGTCAATGGAGCACGAACACCATCATCTGGGGTTGCTGGAGTAGATTCTCACCACCTGATGTCACTAAAGTAGGAGCATCCTCGACTGGGACTGCTAAACCAGTTGCGCCCGGGTTGCAGGTGACCCCCGCCGTGACTCGGTCTGCGGCCCGAACCGACTCCAACCCCGAGGACAACAACGCCGTCACCAATTACCAGTCGCACGAGGTCAACCTGCTCGCGACAGCGCGGGAATCGTCACAGACGAGACTCGCCACAGGATTTGCGTATTTTGCTCACAGCCACGAGAAGCCTCTTCCGACACCCATAGATTTTTCTCTCGCCACAGGCAGACCTGAATGCAAGGGGTTCCTGCGGGAGAAGCATGTCATCAAAATTCCCGTCATGGACCAGGAGGCGATCGACTCTCCTCTAAACAAGCTGTGGAATGACGCCAACGATAGGGAAAAGAAAAGTCTGGACGACCATGAGATCGACGACTTGGTGTCGGTCACCAACATACCCCAGAGTCAAAATACCAGTGGCTTTGGCTACGTTTTGAAGAAAAACGCGGATGACAAGTAGCAGTCCAAGGTCATTATCAAGAACCAGGCATTGACTCACAGACAAGTCGTTCGCGCTGGTGTGCAGGATTGGGAGCGAGGGCATCCTGCTAGCGATAGCATGTGGGAATGACTGACCTGCCATCCAACTCAGCGCTGCAGTAGCCTTCCTCAAGAGGTACGATCGACGACGACCTCTTCGTCAAAACCGCGCCGGAACGTGCAGCCACGGACGCCTAGCGAGGCGTACCCATGGCAATGAAGTTCATGCATAGCCTGCAAGGACTATCATAAGCCACTCGCCTATGGTTTGGCAGCATTGACAAGGAGCTGCTGGGCATCCGCCTCACACCGACGTTGTCAAACCCTTGCGTCTACACACACGGTAGCAATTTGTAATCCTCAGTCTACGTCGACGACAGCCTCATCAGTGGAAGGAGCAAGGAAGTGGTGCAACAGCCCAAGAAAACACTCTAGGATTGCTTCGCTACGAGGAACATGGGAGGGGTCAGCCTCATCGTTTGTGTGACTATCATCCGCGACTAAAAGAAAGGGACGCTGATCACGCATAAATCGCATATACCATACGTCCAGGATATTCTTAAGAGGTTCGAGATTCTGGACTCCAGACCCACACACGCCAGGCTACGCGCCGGAGCTGTCCGAAGAGCTCAAATGCACTTAGACAAAGGAAAATCAGACATCGAGTTCTACCAGGCTGTCGTTGGGCCGGTGCTATACTTGGCTTAGTGTAGCCTTTACGGCATTTGTTACTCAGTCAATCAGCTCACGCCGGTGTGCAGCACGCCGGGGGCGGTGCACATGACCTGACGGGTCAGTCGGATCTGGACATCATCTACGGGCGAGGGCAATCCTCCAGGCACAGCTACGCAGCCGCCTATAACAGCCCTTCTAGACAAGCGCAGGACGACATGGGGCTACCTCTTCTTGATGGCCGAAACACCCATCAGCTTCGCGGCCAAGACGCAAACCCCGGCTGCGCGATCAATAGCTGAGTCGGAGCTGATCGCGATCAGCTTTGGGGGAAAGGGAGCTAGTCACATCTCCAACTCCCTGAAGGAGTCGACCTTCACCACATCCACTACTGCGCCGATCAACTGAAACGGTATTGGCGTGTTATACATCGCTAGTATCTGCACCGTCAGTTCAAGGGCGAAGCCTATCGCTATGAACCCGCTTATTCTTCCTTCGCGGGTTGGTCAAGAGCGGCAGAATCAGCATCCACCACGTATTCTAGACACGCATGACATGATCGCCAATATCGCGATCAAGTACATCGCCAAGAACGCATTCAACTACTGTAGATCATCCAGCGGGTCATCGACTTTTCGCGCTGAAGAGGAGTGATAATTCGACAGGATTCGTCTGAAATGATCATGGCCGTCCACTCGTCATCGACTGGGATGGCATGCATGCATTGTTTCCTTGATGGCATGCCTAGTATCTCGTTAAAACGTGTACATATGCTGTGTGTACAGGTGTGCGTAATTAGAAGCATAGCTCGGAGGATGTAAACACAAGGGAAAGCTTGAACCTCTCGAGTGGATAAGCATCAAGGATGGGTATAGATTTTGGCCTGGGGCCTAGCACCTGCTGTAGATGTAAGATCGTCAGCAAAAGGCTTGACGTTATCAATATTCTGGTAAGCTTGAGAGTGAAAGAGGTACATGTTGCCACGGCATTCCGCTGAACAAAGCTTTACTAATTAAGGACGCGAGAGGATCCACTATGGAACGACATGCCATCTAGTAGCTTACAGCTGACAAGCTGGACACGTGAAAAAAGAACGCAGTCGGAACGACATTTCACTATACAAACTTTTAAGTTTAGAATGGAAGATAATACAGTTTGGAACGACATTCCACCTAGTGGCGCATTGGCTGAAACTGCTACGCCCATCAAAGGGTCGTGTTGAAGATAGGCGCCTCTATGCAGCCACTCGTGGTTCTATTGTATCAATTTTTCTGCACCAGCGTCTATCGCAAGTCGTATCGTATGTGTAGTGTGCGTACTTCATTGCTCGTTTAGCCCTGTGAGTTGCGGTGCGACGAACCTATTGATACTACGATGGTATTGCGCTTCGACAAAGGTGTGCCACTATCAAATCTGGATTGCCAGATTGACAGCATGTGGTAGAAATAAGTAGACGTTGCTGTAAAAGGCCGAGGAGTTGGAGTGTTTGGGGGGCCCCAAGTTCACCGTCCTGTCAGCCCCCACACCTATCTCTGTTCAGTCCATAGTGATAAACTTATCTTGGCCCGAGATCGTCTCTTACAACAAAGACATCTCCGTCGTACACATCAATATCAGTGCGTTTGAGCTGCCTGACAACAGCTCTACGCTAGCCTCGAAAAACAGCATTCAATCATTGTCCTGCGACCAGTCCTCGTTAGACGATTTGAGGACAGTCCTCATCAGACGGTTTGAGCTTCAACAAAGGAGTCTACATCCAGGCAAGTAGGAAAGCAAAGCATGACACTATTCAGCCGAGGTCCCCAGGATGGTAGCCTGTTCCACAATCTATTGCACAAAAACAAAACAAAGAGACACATACATGTCACGTGCGATAAAAGAGTCACTTTGCACTCATTGTTGCTGCCGTTGGCAAAGAAAGGCAGTTCTCGAGAGTCTGGGAGGTTTCAGATTCTTGACATGCACAAAATTAACTTAGTTTTGTCTCTCCTCACGGGAAAATCGAACCAGAGACTAACTATTATTACGGGGGACTATAGTAAATAGGACCAAATCTTGTAAGCAAAAATAGGGAAATGTACTGGTTTTGGTGTCTACGGTAGGTTCTATTGTGTCTACAGTAGGTCCTATTAACTATGGACCAAATATTGTTCGCAAAAATAGGGAAATATACAGGTTTTGGTGTCTACAGTAGGTCCTATTGTGTCTACAGCAGGACCAAATATTGTCAGGAAAAATAGGGAAACATATAGGTTTTGGTGTCTGCAGTAGTAAGTCCTATTAACTACAGTCCCCCGTAATACTCAAAAATCATATTGAACACCAAAACGGTGCTTACATTTACAGACCCATTAATCTACATCATCTTAACTAACCCTTTACCCCAACAACATACACCCGGTAAAAGTTTGGGGGCTCGAGGTCGGCAGGGGGCGGTTGGGCTGCTGGGCTCTCGTCTTGGAGGTGTTTTATCGCATATAAAAACGCGGCCGGTTAAAAAAAAAAAGTCCGTTACGTAGCCCCGACCAATCAGCGGGCGGCGGTCAGTGTGTATGTAGTGTGTTGTTTTGCGATGTGTTGCACGAGCTTTTTTGCAAAGGCGGTGGTGGTGTTCTCAGTCATGAAGGGGGGGGCCTCTTCTCGCGGCGCCCGACAGCTACTACTACCGTACATTAGTCGGAGAGGAGAGACTGGACCACTGCTTTCCGGATGTTTGTAGGTGAAAGGACAACTCACTACCTATGATGTGGGAGATGTCATCCATTCCCATATAGCTCACTACCGTACTATATACTGGTATGATGATATCGCACATCATAGGGTTTGGATGAAACCGGCCAAGCCAGTGCGGGCAGCTTAGGTCGACGCCCGTGCTGTGAGAGGTAAATTTCACTTATTTGTGTGTGTGTGTGTGTTTTTTTTTTGCTACCAGAACCTCTACTCAGCGCCAGCTACTGAATGTGCTTTCCTACTGCAGCACCGTCAGACACCAAGTAAAAGCGAGGAGGGAAAGCTGGGACTGAAATCATTCATCATTGCAGTGGTACGCCGCTCTTGTATTTTATGTATCGTGTTTTTGAGATCCATGCCAGGTAGTCTTGTATCTTAGTTTAACGTTTTGATTCTCTGGATGACACATGACTATGATACACCCATGTTGCCGCTGCTAATATTCTGTGCTGGTACGTTCTACAGCGGTGGTATTAATAGTAGTGGTTCAGCTGAATGTTCGTCGGCGGTGGTCCGAAAGCTCTTCCTCGCGGGCCTTCGTTTGCGCCTGGAGACAGCTTAGTCTCTGTCTGAGGGCCTCCGCCTGAAACCCCAAGGAGGCGGTGGAAGGGAGGGGGGGGGGGAGGGGTCGACGTGTTTTCGTCGTTATCGTCGTTAGAGGAAGAAGGGGATAACAACAACAACAACAACAACAACAACAACAACAACAACAACAACAACAACAACAACAACAACAACAACAACAA
>JAYJME010002715.1:0-13232 GCA_036873775.1 Costaria costata | reverse complement strand
TAGCTCTAACCTCTCCTTGGTGGTCATACAGGAAACTGCTTGCCCCGGACGATGGACAATCACGTCATATCCCCCGGCAACCGTTCTGACGTTTCCAGCGTCATCCATGTGTACAGACCCCGGTTCATTGTGAACAGTCACAACGGGATATCCCCGAGCGTCTAGGCTAGCGTAAGCCGTATCGTCTTTCACGAGGTCCGATATCGGCATAATCTGCCCTGCCAAATCCCTTGCGCGTTTTGCGGTTGCTGCATCCCATTTAACGCGCTTGTCCAGGTTGGCCCTGGATTCGGCTTGCGCCCTATCGGCTGTTCCGAGAATTTGCCACCACCGGCAACCGGCATTAGCGGCATTGTACGCGTTAGCGGCATCATATGCCCTGCCAGCAGCATGTTCCCGGTCCTCTTGCGCAATGCGTGGCAATGGTGCGCCAGCATTTTCTAGCATTTCAAGCAGTGCTAGCTGCTCGACCTGGAGATTGCTCAATTCGAGCATTTCTTCCAGCGTCATTTCGGCGGATAGTTCAATCTCGCTCAATCCGTTTCCTCCGTTGTTTGAACCATAGGGTAGCGTAACAGCTACGCTAGCCTATTGTCGCCAGTATGCGCCACTGGCGAGAGCGATGCTATGCGTGATAGTAGGGAACTACCAGCTTGCTGTTTACCCATTGCTCATGATCAGCGTAGTATTGCGCCACTTGCGCCAGCGACTCGCTGTAGTGCGGACCGGCGATTGACCACACGTCGATGCTATCTTCGTTAGTGGCGATAGCTATTGCGCCAGTTTCGCCACTATAGCGACCAATTAGCGGATAGTGCCAAACTTTGCCGTTGGAAGTGATTCTCATAATAGTGATTCCGTTTTGAGAGGGCAGGGGACTAGGTGCTGGCGATGTGTCGCCACACCGCTGCGCCACTGTAGACGATTCCGTTACGTGTGACGCGTTGGGGAATCCAGCGCAGGAAAGCCAGGTCTATCGTCATGATGCCCATGGATTCAATCAGGGCGATGATGCTGGCGATACTCTTGTAGCTCTTGCGAAAACTGTTGACACTCATGACTAGCTCCGTTAGTGGGGTGAATCGTTTCAGTCGAATCGTTCGACCTTGGACACAATCTACATCGGATTGCCGCATTGTCAAACATGAGGGCAATTGGCCGAAAAATCGAAATCGTCGATCTCATAGCGCGATAGATCGTCCCTCCGTGGGGGACCATAGGCTAGGACCACGGGACCAACGGACACTAGGGGGAGGGCGGAATCCATCAAATATAGGCCAAAAACAGCACTTTTCCGCCTAAGCCCTGTTGCTGCTATCGCTAACGTCGTGTGCTGCAAGGAGTTAGCTACGGCACATAGCATACCCCGGTAGGCCCCCAAGCCTTGCCCACGTATCATTACCTTCCCCTCGCCGTTTTTTTCACCAAAAAGTAACGTGGTAGTCACTCGTCGCCCGTCGAGCGATCAACCACTGCCGCTTAAAGCCCGCACGTCTACACCATAAAAGGTGCATTTTCTTTGAACGTGGTGGATTACGGCGGCAGCGTACACGGCGCGGGCGACTGTCGAGAGATTACTTGCAGACGCGGCCCAAGCTGGCGGGGTGTTGTGGCGTAGAGAGCCAAGAGGCCAGCAGTTCCATTCGTTAAGTTTAGAACGTCCCCATGCCCGGCCAAAATTTAGGCCAGAAATGGGGAGAAATCGCTTGCTCATCCTAGAGGCCCGGTGCTTTGTGGGACCCTCATTGCGACCCGTTGCTCTAGGATCAAGCCCTGCTCACTGCCAATAGGCTGTATGTCGCTGGCGGGGCACTTGCGACTTCGATACTTTAGTGTATGATAACTCCCTGTGCAAGCCAATTAACCGGAGAAGATCATGGAACATGACGACGACCCAGCGGTTTACGTGAATTGCGATGGCTGCGACCGGCTCTTGTTCGAGGGCGAAGTGATGCCCTATACGGATTGGGCTGGTTTCGAGCGTATGTTATGCGATGAATGCACCAACACAGCCGAAATCGAAAGGTAGCCCATGCACGAAATAATCAATTTGGATCACAAATCGGTGGTGGCGTTCAAGGATGGGCACTATCGCTGGCTGCTGGTGGCCACGTATCACAATGGCACTAAGGCTGTGATACACCGTAAAACGGAGTTATGGGGCGATGCGCGGGTACCTGTGACCACGGAGTTCGTGATTAGCACGGCTGATGACGATGCCCACTTGCGGCGTATTATGCGGTACGCCATGTCGATGTTACCCAATCACCACGAGAACAACTGATGACACCGATCAAAGTAACACCCGTAGGGCTGGTGCTGTGTGCCGCAGCCATGACCGGCCTGGGTGTAGCCGTGCTAGTGATGCTCATGTACTAGCCGATCATATTCCGTAACCCCTCAGCAAGCCCTGTCTTTGGCTCCCAGCCTAGCAGGGTTTTTGCTTTGGTGATGTCAGGGCATCGCTGCTTGGGGTCGTGCTGGTGGGCAGGTAGGTGCTCGACGTGGTAGTCGCACGGATGATTGCCGCACACAACGCAATTAACCCAGCCGGCCAGTTCGTTGATGGTAAATTCCTTGGGATTTCCGATATTCACCGGCGAATCAACATCGGACTCCATCAAGAGTTTCAGGCCCTCGACGGTATCGTTCACGTAGCAGAAGCTGCGTGTCTGACTTCCATCCCCGTAGATCGTCATTGGCTCACCGGCCTTGCACTGGCTGATGAAGTTCGTGATCACCCGCCCGTCATCTGGTGACATGCCTTGGCCATACGTGTTAAATATGCGGGCGATACGCACCTGCACGCCATACTTCTTGGCGTATTCTGAGCAAAGCGTCTCGGCCACCCGCTTGCCTTCGTCGTAACAGGCACGGGGGCCAATCGTGTGGACGCTACCAGTATAGCTCTCTGGCTGTGGATGCACTTCTGGATCGCCATACACCTCACTGGTGGAGGTGAACAGGAACCGAGCGCCTTGGCGGTGGGCGAAGTTCAGTGCCACCTGTGTGCCCACGAAGCATGTGTTCAGGGTGGCGATAGGATCGGCCTGGTATTTCGGTGGACTAGCGGGGCAGGCTAGGTGATACACCCGGTCGATAGGCGGGAGATTGCCATATGCACCGTGGCAGGTGCAGTCCAGTTCCCGGAACTTCACGCGCTTGTCCAGGCGTTCAGGATCGCCCGTGCTCAGGTCGTCGATTACGAACACCGAATGGCCGTCTGCCAGAAGCGACTTAACAAGGTGATGGCCGATAAAACCTGCGCCCCCGGTGACAAGAACACTACCCATCTTGAATCTCCTTAATTGCTGTCCTTGGTTTTCTCATGGATATGCCGAATGCCGTAAGTAGTGCGGGGTGAATCCTTGCTCGCCCCGAGTTTTTGGCTACAAGCCTACACAGCCTAATGAATTGAATTTGGCTAAAATGCCACTTCATGACGTTTATGTGCTTCAATACCCACTGAATATTCCCAGGCACATACCCTCGGCTGCTGTCGATTCGATCCAGTGAGGCTGATTGGTCGCTGGACTTGAAGTGAATTTTCTGCCCAGTCAGGCTGCACCGTCCATTCTGGCCAAGGTAAAGCTCCCATAAATCCTGAATCGTGACGGCCACTTCCAGGTCACGATCCTTGGCGTGCTTTAGGATTCTCGTGTAGTAGCTTTTGGGTATATCGCCACATCCCTTCCACGATGGGTGATCTTTTCCGAGCCGTTGCGTTGTGTTTCTAGCCATTCTTTTTGTCCTGTATTTCGATGGCCTCTTGGTAGGCGTCATCCAGATCGGCAAGGAACTTCCGCCAGTGCTTTAGGCTTGTCTGTCTAGCACGGCTCGGGCCGAACACTGTTTTCAGGCGAATCACCTTCCCACTAAACGGGATCGTTACGCCACGAGCGTAACGGCAGATAGTGGCGAAACTCTTGATCTTTTCCTTGAAGTGGACGCGAAAAGCATCCTGAACTTCGGCAAGAACAAAGAGCGTTTCTTCGTTTATGTTTTCGTTGCTCATGGCGATCAGTGTAACAACTGGTGGCAAGTGGTCGCAATCGTAATAACTTCCTCGCAAAAGGTTTCATGCCCAAGACGACCGTGGTAGCAAATTCTGGAATCGGGTTTATTGACTTAACCCAGATGTAAGTCCCTGCCACAAAGAGAGTTCCAATGCCTATCGAAACAATTGATGCCGTTGATGAAGCACCTGCCAGCGAACCAATCGCGCAGGCTCCGGTCGCTTCGACACCATCACCGCAACCTACCGGCGACTTGCCAAGCGTTGCACCACAGACCACGACCGAACCTTCCGCAGCCACGACCACCGAAAGCCCTGCTTGGCGTAGCCACTTGCAGGAACAGTACGGCATCGACGGCAGCCGGTTCAGTGACGAAACCCAAGCACTCGACTACACGCTACGCGGCTTCATGGCTCTCCAGCAACAAGCTGCGGAGCAAGAGGCCCAGTACCAAGCACAGATCGCCCAACTGCGTCAGGCCCAGCAACAGCCTATCGCACCAGTGGCACCTGCACCGCAACCAGCACCGCAGGGCAAGTGGAATCCCCCTGAGTACGATGCTCGCTGGAACCGCCTCCTGCAAATGAATCAAGCGACGGGCCTGTACGAACCACTGGTTCCAGGCTCGGTGAATCCCGAAATCGTCCAAAAGGCGAACGCTCGGGCTGAATGGGAACGCAAGTGGCAGTCGGAGTTCCAAGACAATCCCTTCGAGTTCATGAACAAGGGACTCGAAGATAAGTTCAAGGCGGCTGAGGAAGCTGCCTACAAACGGGCTGTGGAGTATTTCCAGAGCCAACAGAATCAAGCAACGATCCAGACGACCGTTAAGTCCACCATCGACAACCACAAAGAGTGGCTGTACCAGAAGGACGCAATGGGTGGTTTGGGCTTCGACGCCGCAGGTCGCCCGCTGTTGACCGCTAAGGGTCAGCAGTATGCCCAGGCTGTCGAGCAACTGGCCCGCTCGGGTGTACAAGACCCAGTGGTTCAGAACGAAATCGCACTACAAATGATCGGTCATCAGGCACAAGCGGCACAACCCGCTAACCGGATTACCCAGTTCGCAGGAGCACCTGCGGCAAGAAACTTCGCCGAAGCACTGCACACCGGCAGTCGCAACGGTAGTAGCCAGCCCGTAGTGGCTGGGGCCATCGCTCCCTCAACCACTCCGGGTTCGTTCCTGGCGATGGCAGAGCAGACGATGCGGGAGCAGGGAATGAGTTTGTCTGGTGGCAGTGTATCCCCCGTTTAACAGGAACCTAAGCAATGCCTAATGAGTGGATTGGCGTAATTCAAACCACGGCACCCAAGTACTTTAAGGGGGCCACCGACAGCACTATCCGCAAACGCCTGTGGATGTCGATGCTCCGTAAGCGTGGTCGCATCACCCAGGGCCATAGCGGCACCGAAGTGAAGTGGCAAATCCAATTCGACGAACCACCCGTCGAAAGCCGTGGCGACGACCAACCCGTCACCTACGCACGCCGGGACGTGTATCGTCAGTTGACTCTCGACTGGCGTGAATACATCGCCACCGACCGCATGACCAAGCGGGAAAAGGAAATGAACAACGGCAACGAGGCCCTGATCCGTCGGTATGACGGCATCATGCCAAACCTCGTCAAGGCCATCGACAACAAGCTCGGCCTGGAAATGTACGTGGACGGCTATGCCACCGGCAACTCGACTCGCTTCTGCGGGTTTGATAGCTTCACCGGCACGGGCGGCACTACGCTGGTCAGTGACCGCCTGGCTTCACCTAGCGACACCTATGCTGGCCGCTCGACGGCCCCTGGTTCGATGGGCGGAACTTGGTCGTCTGACCTTGCCTCGACTGCTGGCGTTCGTCCAAATGCCGCTCTCGGAACTGACTGGCCAGGCGGATCTGGTGATGCAAGCTACGATTGGCTCACGCCAAAGCTGATCAACTGGTCGGCCAATAGCTGGGGTACTTCCAGCGTGGCTTGGATCGACAACTGCGAACGTGCTCTGCGTCAGGCTCAAATCTGGTGTGCGACCACGAGCGGTGTTGACGGTGCTCCTGAACTGGCCGTCATGGACCCTGCCCTGTACGCCGACTTCAAGAACAAGCAATCGACCTACAAGCAAATCCTCACGCCTAGCTCGGAAGCATCCGACCTCGGCTTCAAGGACACGCTGATGTTCGACGGCCTGACCCTGTACAGCGAGTACGGCGTTCCAGCAAGCTGTGTCTACGGGCACAACCTGATGGAAGAAGAAATGATGATCTTGGGCAAGGACTTCTACAAGCCAGATGGTCCAACCTGGGACCCTGACTACAACGCCTGGTTGTTCCAGGTCAACGTCATGGGCAACATGAAGTTCAATCCGAAGGCTCAGTTCAAGATGAAGAACTACGCCGCTAGCTAACATTTATGCGGGACCGGCTGGCCAACTGATACTTGGCTGGCCGGACCCCCGCTCCATGCATACCTCACTTACCCCTACCGCCGAATACCTCGGAGTTAAGCAATGAGCAATACCGCACCATTTGGATTGGGCAAGACGTATTACGGCGAGTCGGAAACGATTGACGTAAGCTCGTCCTACGCCAACGTCAACGGCATTCACCTTGAAGGTCGTGCCTGTTACCATGGCGATGTCGCCGCACCAATTTCTGGTGCTCTCGGCGTACTTCGCTCCTCGGATATTCGCAAAACGCGAATTGTCCGCAACTGCTCGGGCGTCACGCTGCAAGGCGGGATGGTCGTGTACTACAGCGTTCCTGGCAAGCGGGTAGGTGGCAAGGGCTACATCACCGCTCAAAAGATCGCTGGTGTTGTTGATTCGCACCTGGGCACCACGGGCGTCCGCGATGGCGACTTGTTCCACATTGTTGTGGACGGGGCCGTTCTTTGCAAAACCCCAATCGCTCCTGGCGACATCATCTCCACCAACATCGCTGTCGGTGACAACCTGTTCGCTTTGACGGCGGCTACGAGCGGTGCAACCACTGCTGGTCGTCTCCGTGCATCGCCTGCTTCCCACTCGACGCTCGAACTGACCGACACGGCGAACAGCCTGTACATCGGCAACTTCATGCGTAACGTGGTCGGTGTGGCGATGTCCGCTGCAACGACTGCCAACACCAACGCCGACCTCCTGGTTGACGTTCGCCTCGAAGGCTAAACATTACGGTAGCGCTCACCCCCTACCTACAATTATCCTGTTTCTTCAAGTGAGGGACAGGGTGGCCACCCGACATCGGGACCAACAGCCTGGGCCTCACCGCTCAGGCTGTTGTTGTTTAACCCGATGGAGAAGTTATGCCAGAAACCAAAGACGACCCGTTCATCTTCTTGACGGGCTGGACACACGAGCAGGCGTGGGAAACCTACGCCAATCTTGAGATGATCGACGGCCACCGCGAGGCTGCCTTGTATGGCTATTGCGTTGGTCAGCCATGGCGTCAAATCGCCCGCCGCATGGAAGTCACGGTCAACAACGGCTGCGCTAGCCTGGATGCCCAACCAGCCGCTGCCAAGATCAAGGAAGCCCACAAGCTCTTGATGGAGGCCCGCGACCTACTCGACCCCGTTCCGCCAGAGATTCAGCAGCAGGAGATAGAAGCCAAAATAAAGTCTTTTGCTGAACGTCATCCCGAACTCCTCTAAGGAACAACGATGCCCACCCCGATGAAGTTGAAAGTTGGAATCTGTTCGTTCAGTTACGGCGGCAACGGTGGCATCCGATCAGAACACCCTGATGTTCGTGACTGGATGCTCAACGTGTTCGCTCACGCCCGCAAGGAACCGCGTATCCTGAACATCTCGAACTTCGAGTTGTCAGACACGCCGATTACCATGACCCGCAACCGAGCGGTGCTCGAAGCCCGCAAGCTGGGCCTGGATGTGCTGGTGATGGTTGACTCGGACATGCAGCCGGACTGCGAGCATGGCAAGCCGTTCTTCAATGAGGCGTTCGACTTCCTGTACAACCATTACCCAAAGGGGCCATGCGTCATCGGTGCGCCATACTGCGGCCCGCCACCAAACGAGTGCGTGTACGTGTTTAAGTGGGAGAGTGCCCGCAACGACCAAGTGAATCCGAACCACCGGCTGATGATGTACTCCCGTGCGGAAGCATCTCAGTTCACCGGCATCGGCGAAGTGGCTGCCCTGCCAACCGGCTTGATCATGTACGACATGCGAATCTTCGACATGCTCGAACCCAAGGACGAGAACTCGAAGCCGTGGTTCTACTACGAGTGGGCTGACAAGTACCAATCAGAGAAGGCATCGACGGAAGATGTTAGTGCGACACGAGATATGTCATTGGTTGGCCAGCAAGTTCTTGGCTACAGCCCGGTGTTCTGTGCCTGGGATAGCTGGGCTGGCCACTGGAAGCCACACCTGGTCCGCAAGCCAGCGGTCATGAAGATCGAAGATGTGTCGAGCAAGTACGCCGAAGCCCTTGCCGCAGGTTATCGTCACGACGAAAAGATCATCCACCTCCATGACGACCTCCCTGACCAACTTTAATCCGAACCATCACGTTTGTCCCGAGTGTTCGATGCGTAAGCCCATCACGGACTTCGCCATCGTCACTCGGGGCATTCCTCTCCTGTGCAAGCAGTGCAAGAAGGAACGGGACTATGCCCATGCCAGGGAACGACTAGAGAAGATCGCTACCAAGACCGGCATCGCTGACTTGGCTACGATCAGCCGCCAGAAGATCGACAGTCCGCACATCAGTCAGCTATGCGAAAGTCTAGTGGCCCAGTTCGGCGGATTGCAGGCATTTACCCAGTTTTACTACTCGCAGATTCAGGCTGCCGCTGCGGAGAATCCCGGTGGTCGCCAGGTGCTCGAAGCGTGCAAGACGGTGATTGGCCTTGTAAACCAAAGTACCGAGCATCGCCAATCGGCACCCGACGTTGTTGACATGACGGACGAGGAACTAGAGCGGGAACGTACTCGCCTACTGCTTGAACTCATGACCCGTGACACAACCGGCGAAGCCATTGACATCCTAACTTCGCTCAAGCAAGGGACTTACGACAATGGACGAGGAATACCAGAAGAAGCTGCAACGATTGAAGCAGGTAGCAGCGGAGAAGGAACGCCGGGAGAAGGACCCGCTGCTGCTGTTCAATCCGACCCCAGCCCAGAAGAAAGCTCTGGACTCTAAGGCATCGACAATCATCCTGCGGGGTGGCAACAGGTCCGGGAAAAGTTGCACTGCGGCAGTCCGTTTTTGCAGAATTGCTAGGGGCTTAGAGCCTGGTTTCCCTAATGACAGGCCACTGCTTTTGTACGTCATCGGCAAGGACTCCGACTACATTGGTCGCGTGCTCTATCGCTACCTGTTCGAGCCTGGGCAAATCAAGATCATCAAAGACGCTACTACCGGAAATTGGCGTGATTATCGACCATGGACTGCCGAGGACAAGGACCGCAAGCCAGAGCCAGCACCACCATTCATTCCGCCAGAAATCATCGACCCCAAGGGCTGGGCTTACGAGAATAAGGCCGAGCGCATCTTCTCGATCTGCCGCCTATTCTTTGGAGAAGGTCATCCCATGAATGGCACGCAAATCCGTGCGTTCGGTAGCCGTTCTGATCCGGCGATGGGTGACCCCGTTGACTATATTTGGATTGACGAGGACATCGACAACGAAGCCTGGGCTACTGAAATGGAAGCCCGCCTATCCGACCGTAAAGGGAAAATGCTCTGGTCGGCGTTCCCGCTACTTCGTAACGCTGCCATGACGAAGATGAGTCGGCGTGCTGAGGAGCAGGCAGGCACTGAGAATCCCACGACCGAGGAGTTTGTCCTGAAATTCAGCGACAACCCGTTCATGGATGACGAGGTTCGGCAGCGTATGTACGCGGGATGGACTGACGAGGAACGTCGTGCCCGCGACTTTGGCGAGTACGTCACCGAAGCGATTCTCTGCTACCCCGAGTTCAGCCGCTCGCGTCATTGCGTACCACGCCAGGGCAAGTACGACCCCGATCCTTTAGAGAAAGCACTGCTCGAAAATAACGGCCTAGTTCCCGATAGCTGGACTCGCTGGATGTCGGTTGACCCCGGCCATACGATCTGCTCGGTCTTGTTCGGAGCTACGCCACCGCCGGAAGTTGGCGACTACCTGCTGATCTACGACATGCTCTACCTACGGGCGTGTTCCGCCGCAATGTTCGGTAACGCCGTGGCGACCAAGGCGGCTGGCCAGAACTTCGAGGGTTTCGTGATCGACGACCACGGCTCGCGTGTCACGCAGGCTGGTGCTGGCGTGACGATTCGCAGCCAGTACGTTAAAGCCCTGAAAGACCACGAGATTGAGTCCAACAAGACCCAGAGCGGGTTCTGGTTGGGCACCGACGACGTGCAGGGTCGCATGGCTCTGGTACGTGAAGCCATGGCCGACCGGCCCGATCTAGGCCCAAAGCTCCGTATTGTGTCGGCCCGGTGCATGGACCTGATAGACGAGTTCAGCCGATTCAAGAAGCGTATCTGCTACGGCAAGCAGGCGGTGGATGAAGTTATCCCGCTGAATAACCACGCTTGTAACTGCCTAGAGTACCTGGTAGCCCGAAATCCCCAGTACGCCCCACCCCAAAGCAAGCGTGTAGTTAGTCCGGTGTACCTGCGTTACAAGAAAATGGTACAAAAGCATGGCCGAGGTAGCGTCAACCTAGGCCCCCCAAGTCCCGACGCATCAAAAGGTTAGGAGAATCAATGCCCCCGTTTCAGAAGAAATCGTCCGTCATCGAGAGCGTGCATGGCGATGATGTCGCTGTTGCCACCCCAAAGATCGACCGTCGCGACACCGTAAAGATCGGTGATCCAGGCATCGTGTGGCGTGCCCCAAACGCAACCCTCGATGACCAGCCGCTGCCAGCTATCGTGCTGAAAGTCGGTGGTCGCCGTACTCTATCGCTCTACGTGTTTACCGACAGCGGTACGCGGGTAGTTCGCGGTGCTCGTCACTGGACTGACCCGGACTTCCAAAGCCCTGGCATCGACACCACCCAACTCAGTAGCTGGTCATTCAACGACGAATAAGGTGCGACTTGGATCATATCTTGCAGCCACTCTGCGCCGCTTGGCGTGAAAAGATCAATCTCGGAATCAAGCATCGGGAACCGTGGAAATCGGTTGCCGATGACTGCGAGTTGTTTTTTGCCGGTGCCGCTGGGTTCATGTGGGAAGATAAATACCGCAAGAAGATGGGGCTAGGTGACTACGCCCCTACCTTCAAGATGACCATTTCCAAGGCGTTCGAGTTGGTGGCCTTGTTCGGCCCATCGCTGTACTACCGCAACCCGACACGTACCGTCAAGCCGAAAGAGTACATCTACGCTCCCGACGAGGCCCTGGGCTTCCTTGGCGTGCAGGATGAGTTCAGCTACCAACAGCTAATGGCCACACGCCAGCAAGGGCAACTGGCGTCAAATCTCACCAGCCAGTTGATTTCCACCTGGCTGAACTACACTCCTGGCGAACAAGCGGGTGGTGGCCTCAAGTACCACTCGCAGCTAGCCGTGATCGACGCGCTCGTCAAAGGCCGGGGCTGTCTGACGGTCGAACCGTTCCAGTACCCTGGTTCTGAGCAGATCATCACGGGGGCCTTCTACGTCTCGCCTAACGACGTGGTGATCGACCCCGATGCTTCGGTCATCTGGGACGCCAAATGGATTGCTGTGCGTTATACGGAGCCTACGTGGGTGCTGGAGCGACGCTACCAGTTGCCTGCCGATTCGCTCAAGGACTACGCCAACAAAGTCACCTACACCGGGCTTGGTGAAGGTGGGCCGATGTTCAATTCCGACGGTGGCCGGGTTATCGGCTCCAGCTTCGACTCGCTCACCTACTGGAAGGTTTATTCCAAGGGTGGCATCGGCTGTCGGCTGGGCGGCTACAGCGGTTCAAGCACGAACGAAGTGCTCAAGATGCTGGACGAACAGGTCGGTGACTACGCCTACCTGGTTATCCCTGATGGCAAGGCCGACTTCCCGCTGAACGTGCCAACGGCTGTCATGGAAACCGCGACGCCGGACGAACTCAAGTCCCGCTTCGGCTGGCCGATCCCCTACTGGAAAGACGGCAAGTGGCCGGTATCGTTCCTGGACTTCTACCGCAAGACCGACAGCGTGTGGCCAATTCCGCCAATGCAGCCGGGCCTTGGTGAGTTGAAGTTCATGAACGTCATGATGTCGCACCTATGCAACCGCGTCATCAACTCCTGCCGAGACTTCGTGGTTGTGCCGCAAGCGATGCGTGACGAGTACGAAAAGCTGTTCAAGAACGGCGAGGACCTGTCGCTGTTCCCGGTTGACCAGGATCAATTGGCCAACGGCGACCCGACCAAGATGATTAGTTTCATCAAGCAGCCAGAAGTCAATCAAGAGGTCTGGAATCTCATCGACCGGGTTTCGATCATGTTCGACAAGCGTGTCGGCCTATCGGAACTCATGTACGGCTACAACCCAGGTGCTGCTAGCAGAACCGCCGAGGATGCTGCCCAGAAGCGATCCGCCTTGTCGGTACGTCCCGATCACATGGCTGCCCAGGTCGAGGAGTGGCAAACCGAGGTGGCGATCATGGAGCATATCTGCACCAAGATGTTCGTCACGCCAGCCGACGTGCAAGGACGCATGGGTCCAGAGGGTGCCCAGCTATGGAATGCCCTGATTATGCAGCGTCCAATTGACGAAGTGCTGCGTGAAACCCAGGTCAGCATCGAAGCTGGCACTGCTCGCAAGCCGAACAAGGACCGCGACGTTACCAATATCACCCAGGCTGTCCAGACATTCATTCCTGTCCTCCAATCTTGGGCTGGCATGACCGGCAACCCGAACCCGCTTAACGCCATGATTTCCCAATGGGGTGAAGCCAACGACATGGATACCAGGGGCATGATGCTTGAGCCACCACCACCTCCCCCGATGATGCCTCCACCAGGAACCGATCCTAATGCGAAGCCGAACGATAAGTAGAATCACCGATGGCAAGTACGTCCAACACGAAGATATGCCGGATAACGGCAATATTGCGGAGATGGTTCGCCTTGGCGTGGCTCCGACGCTGCATGGCGGTGACACCTACTTCTTCGCCGGGAAGGGCACGCTGTCGCAACAGTTCAAGGGGGCCGAGGATCAACTAGATTTCATCGTGGCTCAGGCCCGACGAAAGGGTTACAATCCTGGTGTTAACGACGTTTACACGGGTGCCTTAGCTCGATTC
>JAYJME010002714.1:0-13232 GCA_036873775.1 Costaria costata | reverse complement strand
CCCCCCCCCCCCCCCCCCCCCCCCCCCCCCCCCCCCCCCCCCCCCCCCCCCGGAAACGGTGGCGAATTCAGCTTTAGTGCGAAAGGTGGCACATACGGGGAAGGTTGGAGGGTTGACAGCCGAGACCAGCAAGAGTACGGGGTAGCTGGGCGTTGGTATCGGCAGGGGAGCTACAACACGCGGCCTTTGTGGTGCGTTCCGTGTATTTCGTGCGAAGGCTTCTGCAGCTTTACAAGCTGCATCTTAATGGGTATGAGTCGGCCGGGAGAAGAAAAGTGTGGGGTGAACAACACGGTAAAAGAGAGATGTGCGGGAGCTCAAAGCAGGTTATGCGGGGGCGGCGGGGATAATGGAAACTGCGTGGGTAAGACGGCGGTGTCACAAAGGAGTAACGGTCCGCGACACAAACATCAAATACGGACGGGTTCTGAGGCACAGGTATAGACCATCAGTAAGAAGGTGGGGGGGGAGACGGGGAAATTGGAAGGGGACATCAATGCGGAGTGACGGGAAGGCGGTAGTAGTTCGGTGCCCGCCCGGAGAGCGTATGATCGAGAGGATGGAGAGCGGCGTGTATGATGCCAATGGAGTGAGGGGGGACAACACGGACAGGGGAGGGCAACGGTGATGAAGCGTAAAGGGAATTTCGCCGACGGCGTCAGGGGGAATGACTGCAGAAAGGGGGGAACAGCAACAGCAGTAGGTGTCGGAGTGGTCCAGTAAAATAAAGGTGCGGGGAAGAAAGGAAGAAAGACGAACGATGGAAGAGGAGAGGGTCGACGCATTTATGTAGGCCTGGGGAGGTGGAGGGGTGAGCAAGAACAAGATACTATTGAGGGGAAACTGGTTCGCGGGACAAGCATCAAATACTGACAGGGTTTAAGACACAGACATAGACCATCTAGGGTGATGGGGGCAGGTGCAGGTACCTGCAGCTGGAAGGTGACATGGATGAGGAGTAAACGGGGGGCAGGCGACAGAGTTCGGTGAACACCCTAACAGTTTATGGGAAGGACGGGGACGGCGGGTATGATGCTAATGACGACATGGGGATAACAAGGACAGGACAGGGCGGCGATGAAACGTAAGAGGAAATATAACCAAACAAGGTGTCATGAATGACAACTACAGAGGGGGGGGGGGGGGGTGAGAGTGGGGGAGAAGCAGCAGCAGCTTTGGCTTGCAGAATAATGAGAGTATATGCACTGTACAGGATGGTGGCAAGGACTACAGGGGTTATAGAGAAACACTGGTTGGAGTGGGAAGTGAGGGCAGAAGCAGGGGAAGGATAAGTAGCAATGGGCCAAATGAAGGATACTGAGGCAGGGCACGGCAAAACAAAGTGAGTAATATCGAGCGTGAGAACAGCAACAGCAATCAAACAAGGAAACCATGGACGGACGTGGGGGGATACGGGGGAGGGGGGGTTCAGCAGCTGAGAAGAGGGCGGAAAAAAGGAGGCGGAAACGGTGAAATCAGGTTTAAAAGGGGGAAAAAGGGGATCACGGAAGAACATGGGGTGGGGCTGGTGAGAACGAGCAGCGGTCGGGTAGAAGGGGAAGCGCCAGGATAATGAAGGGTAGTGGAGCTAGCTGGTGAAGTGGCTGTTCGGAATGTTCAGGGGAGGGGGAGGGGGGTGCCGGAAGGAGCGCAGCTGACTAGTTTCTGGAATGGTACGAGATGGAAGGGTGAACGAAGGGGTAAGCCACTCACTGCCTGAGGAGCGGAATAGCTGGGGTAGCCGAAGAACGGGGACACAGGTAGGAAGGGGGGGAGGGGGTAGTGAGGCTGGTTCCGGAGGACTTCATTCAACATTGGGGAGACTCGGGGGGGGGGGCGACCAACCTGGCGGCGGGAGGAGCGAGCGATGTTACGATTCAGAAGGGTGTCGCATGCGTTTTATGAGATACGTAAGACCGAATATGGAGTAACCGCTATGGGTGTCCGAAGTCGTAGAAGAGGGGGGGGATGGGGCGGGGGCGATCGACAGCCTAGACAAGGGAAAAGGTGTAGGGGGGGTGGGGGCGGGGGCGGGGGCGTGGTGATTTGAAATGTAACGAGGAAAAAAATATTAATAGGACTTCGGAAACGCGACATCTTAATGGGAGTGTTGACTGATTGTGGGCGAGTGTAGCCTGGGAGGCGAGTCAGTCGCGTTTTTAGCGGAGGCATGTGTTGAGCGGGGCGTAGGGTGCGGGGAGCAGGGGTATGTTCACCCCCCTCCCTTTCCCGCTCCAGGTCGGAGGTGACATTAATACAAGCAAATATTTCGTGAAGCGGGGACCAAAGTGATTATTAAAAGTCATATTAATCCAATCACGAAGGCCGTGAATATAATATTTTCCTACAAACTTACCAGGTACATATGTTTTATGGTTTTCAGCACGCTAAAAAGTACCAGGTATGCAACGCCAGCAAACAAGTGTTTAGGTTTTAGATTTTCCATCCCAATCTCAATGCTAAACGAATCACCACCTCGAATAGGGCTGAAGCGTAAACGAAACAATGTTGGGTTTAGCACTACTTCACTAAAAAGAACATGCAACATAATGTATGAGCGTTGGTATCCAATGTACTACCAGATATTTTACCATTATACGCTATACACTACACAAGCAAAAAAACAAGCACAGTATTTATAATTCAAACAACGGGGATGACAGCGGCCACCCGTGGTTATTTTAATATTGCAACTACGAATTTACTGCTTAATATATATCGTGTGCCTCGGAGGTGGAATTGTTTATTACTATCTTGAATTAGTATTAATTAATTGTAAAAATATGGCGTTGTATCGTAGATTATCGTGAGTTTAAATACCCATTGCATATATATGAATAGTTGAATGTTTTCGTACGGAACCCATCATGACGGCGATTGTTCCTACAGGTTACGCATCATTTGTGTTTTCGAACCTAACCGTGACGACTTGCCCGTGTTTTCGTACAGGCGGCTTCTTCATATAAGTTGATAATTTTCGAAAAAGTTTGCAAGTTTAAATCGTGCTTTCGTACAGGTGTCCTCTTGATCTGTTCTAGACGTTTTAGTATACATATTTATTTGTTTACGTTTTAGTACAGAAGGCCTCGTGATTTACGTTTCCGTATAGAGGATTGTTTGTGTTTTCGAAAATGGCTGTGCCGGTTTGTATGGTTTCGTGCAGCTGGTCTCTTCATTTCACTGGTTGAAAACAGATTTGCAAGTTTAGATTACGTTTCCGTACCAATGACCTTTTATGCGTTTTTTCATATTCGTACAGTTGAAATGTTTCTACGTTTTCGTACAGAACGTACCGTGATTATACTTTTCCCTGTAAGATACTTGTCTTTTCGACCATGGCTTTGACGGCTTGAATCGTTTCGTACAGCTAGTCGCTTGATTTCTATGCTTTCGAATAGATTTGTAAGTCAAACATTCTGTTTTCGTTCAAATAATCTCTTGAATCACACGTTTTTGTGTTTTGTGTGTATTTGAATAAGTTCATACATTTTCGTACAGAAGTCATCATGATTACTTGTTTTCGTGTGGAAGAATTGTGTTTTCGAACAAGGCTGTGACGGCTTGCATGGTTTCGTGCACCTGGCTTCTTGATGTAAATGCTTCCGGATATATTTTCAAGTTAATATTATGTTTTCGCACAAATGGACTTATACACTTGAAATTATGTACATGTTATCGTACAGAAGGCATCGTGATTATACCGGTTTTGTATAGAATGTCTGGTTTAGGGCCGTTCTTATCGGAGCCATGAATTTCCAAAATTTCAAATATTTGTTTCGCGCAATTTGCTGTAACTCCATTTTTCAATTTGTTTTTCCCATTTATTGGAACGCGAAGCCTTCCAAGCATTTTGCCCTCTGAAGAATTTCCAAGATTTCCAATGTTCCAATATTTCTTCTTTCTCCTCTTTTTCTTGGAAAACGTTGTTGGAAATTATGGGGAAAGGTTGCTCGATAAGAATGGCCCTTATTGCCCTGGGATGGCTTGTATGATTTCGTACGGTTCTCCTCTTGATGTATATGATTTCCGAAAGACTTGCAAGTTACGATTAGGTTTTCGTACAAACTGCCCCTTGACTTACACGTTTCTTATAGATTGAAAATTGTTCAAGCGTTTTCGCTATTGTTTTTTGTACTTATAACACAGGTGGCCCCCATGCACAACGTGACCGTCAAACAATCCTTGTGCAGACATTGCACTATTATGTAGGAAACGCCCAAAGGTGTCGACAAACCGAAATACACCATTAGGCGTACCAACTAAATACTTCGTAGATTTGTTGACACCTTGTGGCGCTTCCTACACAGTGCAATGTCTCCATAAGGGTTTTTGTACGCCCACATCGTAAAAGAGGAGGGTCCTGGTCACCTGTGAAGGTTTCGTATAGAAGGTATCGAGATTCTATGCTTTCGTATCGAATACTTGTTTGTGTTTTCGAACATGGCTTTGACGGCTTGCAAATGGTTTAGTACAGATGGTCTCTTGACGTCTATGCTTTCGAATACATTTGAAAGTAAAAAATGACGCTTTCGTACAAGTTGCACCTTGACCTGTTATATAGGTTTTCGTATATACTTCATTTTTATACTTTTTCGTACATATAGCATTGTGATTATGTGTTATCATATATAATACGTTGTGTGTTGTATCACATGGCTGTCAAGGCTTGCATGGTTTCGTACAGCTGGCCTCTTGATGTATATACTTCCGAACGATTTGCAAGTTAAGATGATGTTTTTGTGCAAATAAATGCTGTGTTGATATGCCTTCGAACGACTTGCAAGTTAACATGATGTTCTTGTACAAATAAATTCTCTGTTGGCGTATACGTTTGCTTTATTTAATTGAAAGCTTTTATACGTTTTCGTTAGTATTTGAAATATCTATACGTTTTCGCACAGAAGGCATCATGAGTATACGTTTTCGTAAAGAATATTGTCATTGCAGGTGAAGAAATCCATGTTTTCCCCAGCATCAAGGGAACTGTTTCTCTGAGTGAGAAGGTCGGCTCCGACTTCCGAAAATACCGCTAAACCACTCACCTCCGGGCGAAAACGATGCTGGAGAGGTTTCTTTTTTGGTACTGTTCATCGACTCCACATCATACATACAATAACCAGGAAACTGATATCCCTTTTACAATTGTCGTACTCTTTTCACAACTAGGTTTTTACGACGGCTTTCGACAAGCGTCGGGATTCCGCAGACATTCCAGTCTTCCGTCCTTGGAAAAACAAACAACGTATGATAGAAGGAAATTGTCAAAAACCGCGTCTGAGACGTCTACCTTAATATGTTTCTACACCCACCCACAGGACAAACAATGAAGGGCGGAAAACGCTTCCTCTCAATTGTGTCTAGGTGTCCCGCCACTTTCGTTTTTAAAGAAGGCAAACGTGTAGGATATATTAATGTTTTTATGCAAAATTGTCGATGTTTGGCTGATTTTGCCTAGATTTTGTGATCCATTTTACCTGGTCACCCGCAACTTGCTTAATGTTAGTATATGGAGTTTTCATCTTCTTTTTTTCTCCTCTGTATCCTATTTCCTCCGCTTTGGTGATTACAGCCGAGGTCATTTGGGTTTTTGATTCGTCGTACTACAAACGTTATGAGCCGAAATATAAACGGAAAACTTGTCCTGTATGGACCGTACTTGTTTGAGTTTTCGACCGTGGCCTTGACGGCTTGCATCGTTTCGTACAGCCGGTCTCTTGCTTGTTTTGCTTTCGAATAGATATGCAACTTAAAAGTTATGTTTTCGCTCAAATGCCCTCTTGACTTAGACGTTTTTGCATAGGTGTTTCAACATGTTTATACATTTTTGTACAGAAGGTATCGTGATTATACATTTTCGTATAAATTGTGTTTTCGCACATGCCTGTGACGGCTTGCAGGATTTCGTACAGCTGGCCTCTTGGTGTCCATGCATTCGAATATATTTTCAAGTTAAGATTATGTTGTGGTACAATGGTGTTTTGACGTATACTGGTACGTGTTTGTATATATTTGGCAATGTTTCTACGTTTTCTTCTAGATTGAAATAATGATATAGTATCGTACAGAAGGCATGAAGTTTATGTTTTCGTATGGAATACTTGTGGTTTCGAGCACGGCTCTGACGGCTTGCATGGGTTCGCAAAGCTGGTGTCTTGGCTTCTTTGATTACGAATTAATTTGCAAGTTAAAAATGTGTTTTTTTCAAATATTCTCTTGACGGATACGTTTTAATATGGATTCGAACATGTTTATACATGTTCGTACATAACTATTCGTTATTATACGTTGTCGTATATATATATCCGAAGTATATTATTTGGGCTTTCGAACCTGGCTGTGACGGCTTGCATGAGTTCGTACAGCTGGCCTCTTTTTTTATGATTTCGAATAGATTTGAAAGTTAAAATTACGTGTTCGTACAAATGACTTTGTGACTTATAGTTTTTTTTCAGATTTGAAAATGATGATACGTTTTCATTTTCATTTGAAATTTTGTGTAACGTTTTGGTACGGAACGCGTCTTGATTATACGTTTGGTTACAATATCTGTGTTTCGAAATGACTGTGACGCGTTACATGTTTTAATGCAACTGGCTTCTTGATTTGTATGCTTTCGAATAGGCCTGCAATTTTATTTGTTTTTACAGGTAGGTGGCCTCTTGAATTATTCTACGTTTTCCTATAAATATGAAATTATGGACCATGTATGTTTTCGTACAGAAGGGATCGTGGGGCTAATCCTTATACTGTCGCTTTCCACCAGTCGATAAAGGCATTCTCGACAGAATTTTTTTCCAACTGGGTTGGTCTGGACCTCCTCACAGTCTCTATATGTATATGTGAAGGCGTGTCTGTGTGTTTTGTGGTGGAAGAGTGATGACGCGGGTTCACAAACATTTCCGAGTGAGAAGGAAGCGATCCGCACGTACATGCGGTAAAAAACGTCGACTTTTAGGACCGGGTGTGCGGATCGCTTTTCGCAGTCGGAAACGTTTGAGTCGAAAAAAAGCACTTTTCGACTGTATACAAGAACTAGGGTTTAGAACGGGCCTCGCCGCCCCAATGGCGTAGCGGCCACAATTTGGATATAGGAGAAAGTCCGAACGTCACACGAAACATACGAAGTGCAGGGTTAGGACCTAGGTCGACATGTAGAAATACAGGAACGAACGGGGCGCACTTAAATGCGCGAACAATGCGGTTATCATGGGAACGAATACCGGATACAGGGGGTACCCCGACCCAAGAGAGGGTAACACAAAATAATAGTGTAATGAAGCCCACGGAAGGTACAATCTGTCCTCTCCACGGGATCACTGGGCGACTGTAAACTCTAGAAAGTGAGGGAGGAGTCAAAGCCGCCGATACCACCAGGACAGACAATCCGCACGATTCACTGCTGTGCAGTCCGGGTTGGCACACAGTATAACAACATATTTCACGCGAACTGTTTTGGGTTGGTAGGGTTGGTTCATATGTTGTAACTTATTTTTTCGGATCTACGTACGAGTACGAGACGTATTTCTAAAACCATTTTTTTTATATTTTATAAATTTATTAAACTACGACAGCTGTGAGTTCGACCAAAACGGTTGATACTCATCTTTGCAAGTTGCGTAATACTCTGATCGCACGTGTTCTAAAATCATTTAAAAAAGCAGCCGGCTTTATTTATCATTATTTCCAAATGAATACGTGCAACGAGTAAAGTTGACCCGGCCCGACCGGTTGCATCTGCTGCCTACTACAGCTTGCTCTGTTGCTGTACAGCAGGACAGTAGCAGCTCTACATACATACGAGATCCTGCTGTTGTTCTGCCCTGCAATTGCTGTTGGTGCTACAGAGTAGCTTGCTACTGCTGCAGTTGTTATTCTACATTGCAACTCGTAGTGCTTCCTGTTCATGCACCGCAATAGAATACAGGTTGGCTTGATGGCTCATCGTGATGTAGATATGATACTGGTAATATTGTCCCACCGAAGAAAATAAATTTGGCAGATGGATGAAACAAACCGATACACATACATCTTCTTAAAATCTCCATACATGAGGCACTCCCCGATAAATCACTGAAAAACATTCGCGAACGTCATCGATACGGACCTTGATGCGTCCTAACAAGTGCAAAGATAGTCGACGGAAACACAGTTAAGCTTATGTCGTAGACCTTGTTGTTTGAGGTGCTCTACATCGCACTCCTTGTACGAGGTGTACTGGCCAGCAGTCCAGCGGGCCGGAATATTACACATGAGAAGCGTTTTCGGTCGATTATCGGTTGGTCGTACGTATTTTGTCAGATCTACGTATTATGATGATACGAGTTATATTTGTGACTTAGCCACACGATTATGTTCTCGAGAAAGAAGCGGCCGGCTTTATTTCTAATTTCGAAATCACTACGTAATAGTTGACTGTCCCCTACCCCCTGTATCCTCTGTCGACCTGCCCTGGCCCCCTCCTACCACGTATTCATACTGTGTATCATACGTGCTCTATTGTTGAAGATCTGTTGAGATGAGGTAAAGTTGTCTTTCTACCTATGAAAAGCTGCCCGCCTGCTCTACTCCGCGTTTTTCCACTATAATACAACAGTAGTGGTGCAGAAACACTACTACGCGTACGACTGCTACACCATACGTTCTTGATCATTCGAAAACACGTCAGTCGCTCGCAATTTGTTATTTCCCGTATAGGACACCAGTACGGCCAACGTTTGACTCTTTGACAGCAGGAACGTAGACTTTTTAGTAAGAGGAAGAATAATAGCCATAGCCTGAATTCATTTTTCTACTGCGAATGGATAGCCGAAGATCTCGTATTTCTGCTGTGTACTCTATTGCAAACATATTTTCGTACAGGACTGATTTATTTTGGTTCTTGACAGCAGAAGTCGTGTTAGGTAACGTCGTTGCACGCATGATATCATAGTCGTATATTTTTGTTTTTCTTTGTTCGCCCTCAATAAATATATCTCCCTTTCAGAAAAGGACAGTGGCTGGGAATAAAAACAGAAGAAAATAAATTATACGCTTTAGGTATCATACCCGTTTGTATCCACTTTCGTGACGACGTAGTATGATTTGGGGTCTTTTGGAATACTCGCAATTAAGAACTATATTTCTCTTTAACCCCTTTAGAGCCGGAAACGATTTTTGGGGACAAAACTACTTGGAAATAGTGTGATATACTTTTTTGGGGTAGTGAAAGGGTTAAGAAAACGACAGTCGCAGGCTATTTTATTCTTTCTCATACATCCGATGCGCATGTCCACATCTGCACACAACGGAGAGGCCCCGATAGGTCACAGAAAGACGTGCACGGCCGTCGTCGACACAGACCTTCGTTCGTTTAAACAAGCGCAGGGCAGTCGACCTTGATACAGTTACGCCTGTGCCGTAGAATCTGTAGCTTGCGGTGCTCTACATCTTTCCTCGCACGAGGTTTCCTGCTCCATCCTATGTTGAAGATAGATACCGCTTAAAGAATCATCCGACACTCTAGCTGTAATAGTATGGTATGATGTTTGTTTCCCTCATTTCCCCGTTTGGTTCTCTTTTCATCATCACGTTTTGGTTTCACTTGTTTTGTGTCTTTGTCTCATTTAGTTTGACCTTCTCAGTGGTTATATCGGCGAGTCTCACACAAACATGCACACCATGCTTCCTGTGCTAGGTATGGGCTAGAATCACGGGTTATGTACAAAACGATGGCAGCAGGCTAATACGCCGTTGGACAAGCAAGTGTGAGGTGGTATTGTCGGCAGTCTCACTAAAGAATAGATATATGACGCAGCAAGACCGGGATTGTCGCTGTCGTACCCGAATAGAGATATGACGCAGCAAGACCGGGATTGTCGCTGTCGAACCCGCTTTTCAAACGCAGGATTTACCATCACCAGCATTAATACGTGAACATGAAAAACGAACGGTCTGGTGTTAAACCAAACCCTCTCTTATATGAACACACTCCTTATGACGACAACCCCTCTTTTTCTGCAACGGTCTGTTAACACACGCCGAGTACAGGACCATGTTTTTAGAAGCCGCATCAGTTGTGCCTTCAAGCTTGACAACGGCGGGGTTTCGGAGAATCGTGTGCTTGAGTCCGTCAACCTAAGGGAGGAGCGTGGCGGACATGAGGAAGGTGGATATCTTTGCAGATCCCGAGATGACTGCCAGAATGTCATTAAAATCCAATGAGTAGAAATTCAAGGCTGCTGTACCGACGACTTAAGCAAGCATCGATACAGTGGGAATAACCTGTGCAATATGGCCGGTGTTTCTTCAAACTCCGCAGCAACCATTCAAAACGTAAGCACACTCCTTAGCCGCGGGGCTACCGTGCATGATGTCTATTACCAGGGATGGCCTATATACCACACACCTCTACAAAAGCACACCTGGTGATAATAGAGTTCGACGAAAAATACATATTACCGGGGTGTGCTTTCTAACGTGTTACACGTCATATACAAATTTACTCCTAGTGCTGCACTACTGCACTACAAAGTACCAGCATTGGTACTACAGTACAGTTTGGAGTACCACAGGACTTGTAGTATAGGCTAGCCTAGACAGTACGGGCCCGTGTTCAGTGAATCAGCCTAGACTACAAGGTACCTATACAAAGTATTTATATATCGGTCTCGTCCGTTGATATTTCACACTACTGTCAACTTTGTTCTCTACGGCACAAGACATGTCAAATTTAGCAGCAGTGTATAATGTTTGACGGAGCCATTTTTCCCACCGGCACTGATGTGCAAGCTCGAAGAACAGACACTTCCTATGTGTGATAAGCTCCCAGTCATTGGTGACAGACAGATCGTTGTGCCGTCCAGCCCAGAAACACATCGATTTCACTGTATCAAACTGTACAGGTGTGCTCGATGTCTTAGGCTAGGTCAACCGGTCTTTGCGGCGACAACATAGCCAACAACGTAACCCCCATTCCCACCACAACCCCCAGTCCCACCACCAGCAACACCCAGCGACAGCAACACCGAACAAACCTACAGAACCCAACTGAACACAAATACAAACATATTTTGTGTTTTGCGATCAGTACCAGACGGTCCTTATGTTTTTGTCCATTGTAGTCCACAATATGTACCGAAAATCAATACGCGCTCTTTTGTCGTCCGCAACCCCTGCGTCGGTCGGGATGTCGACGTCTTTGCTAGCAGAATAGACCGCCACTCCGCGGCGGCGCGAGGAGCCCCTGTCAAGCCAAGGAACAGTTACTTCCCCGTTTCTGCCCCTCCACTCTTCCTGTACGTTGCGGGAAAATGGTCGGGTTGGCAAAAGTCGGTAGGACATCGTCAGCTCACCTTACGTGCTCAAACTACAGTCTGAGGAGCGTCCACGACTACCCCCAGGTCATGTTCCACGTGCTATATAGTCCACACAAACTGCTCGTTACATCGTGGTTCGAGAGCGTCCCCGCGCGGTCGAGGTTGGGGTTCGGGCTAGGTTTGGGACGTATACACTGTTTTTCCGGTGCAATCGAGACGAGGACAGGCTGTATACAGCGATATGATTGATTCATCGGGTAGTTGCCAGTTGTCGAAATGAGCTACTCAACTATCGGTAGTCCCGTGTGTGGTACTATTACTAGTGTGACCACGGAAAAAATGGATGTCAATCCTGTCATCTTCTGTTACCCTCACGTGACAGTTACAATTTCCTGAGACAGGTAGACTGGGTAGTGGGGATCAAACAAGTGGTGCGTTTGTTACGGCGTTGTTTCGACACTTACTTTTCGAAGGTTGCGTATTCACCTCATCACACCGCACAAAACATTGTAGATCGTGCGGATCAGGTGTTTGGTCCGTTCTACGGAGGGGGGCTATCCTCTCCATTTTCACTACCGCATGTAGGCCACTCGCACGAGCGACGGGTCTCCTTACCTCTCTCAAAATAGGTGTTGTGTATACTTTGTTTGCCGCCCAGTGTAACAAAACTCCCAAGGTGGTGAATTCATGCAAAATGCCGAGGCGAAAATAAGCTTGTCTCTGCTACGAACAATGAGTAGTCACTTTGTCGAGTGGCTCTGATCAGCCTCCTACTCTGCACCATAGCACCTGTCGTTTGTGCAATGCCTTGAACAACTCACAACAGTACTTACGTGTAAGACACGGGCGCCCAGAACGATCGCCGCCGCTACGAGAGAGATGAGCATCCACTTCAATGCAGTGGCATTGGCATCGCACAGCCCCCCACCTGCTCTTCAGAAGGCAACCCAGGTTGTACGACAGGAGATGCATGGGGAGGGGGGGTCTACACGCGAGGAGAGCGGGAACCGAGCCAAACGGACGGGTATTATTCATGTGGGCGGGGCTGCAATCGTCGCCAATTTAGGCATTTGGTTTGACTCCTGTAGTCTCAAACCGATTAAGGAAAGTCATCCGACGAAAAAAAGTAAATCTCAGACGAACACGATTTGCCGGAATCGCTACAACACCTGAGAGCATATACACAAGGCTCCGCATGTGATCCGGCGATGTAACCCATCGCCATGTACCAATATACAATACATGGTTTGTATCACTCATGCAACACATATATTCGCAGTACTAGGAATGACTTTTAAATGTCAAGTAAAGCAAGCCTTGCAATTCCCCCCTGGATGGTAAATTATACCTTGTAACAAACGAATATCGAGCCCTAGGGGACCACAGGCTTCCTACTGTGTCTTGTTTACATGAACTATCCTTTTTGAATCCGGCGTAATTGTGTAATTTTTTGCCTCGCTTTCCCAACCGAAGCGATACAACCTGGACACACAGTTCTGTGGTTGCTCCTGCGGTGCTGCAGCTGTCAAGCGCTGACTGTGCATTAGGCAAGAAGAACACGTCCGGCGAGGAGAAAATGTCCACTCACCTCACTCCTATAAAAACGATCTGCGTCGTCCAGGCAGTCGCTGATGCTATGTATTTGTGTGGGCTCTTCACATTCCACACCCTTTTTCTACTCGCCTACGTCCCGCACACCCAGTGTCGTTCTGATTCTTCACCCTAGATGACACATGGCCTGTGGCCAAAAGCTTAAAAGCCCTGTATTGCATTAAATTATGCAAAATGCCAGGCTATCGTACTTGGTACGACGTTGTACAACCTATATCATAAAAAATGGAAAAAAACGTCAGCTCCTGTGAGATAGAGGATTTCGTCGAATCTCAACTTTGCAAGCTGTGTGGGATACTTCGATCGCGCGTACTACGTGTTTTGTGT
>JAYJME010002713.1:0-13235 GCA_036873775.1 Costaria costata | reverse complement strand
TGGAAACCCCACCCCCGTCGGCTGATCACTGATCACTGATTGACCGGGGTTCGCGAAGCCAGCGCGAGGCGAGAGTTGCCCCTCGGGGCAACCTCCGCCGCACCCTGGGACGATAAGGCCCCATCCCCAGGTCAGAAACCCTTCCATACATCTTCAACTCCCACAGACCGGGGACGAAAACGGAGACCACCCGGGTCGATACCGCCCCGCACGGTGTGGAAACATCACCCCCGTCGGCTGATCGCTGATTGGACGCGGTTCGTAGAACCAGCGCGCGGCGAGAGTTGCCCCTCGGGGCAACCTCGAGGTTCCGCCGCACCCGGGGACGGTAAGGTCTCATCCCCGGGTCAGAAATCGTTCAATATATCTACAACTCCCACAGATCTAGGATGAAAACGGAGATCCCCCGGGTCGATGCCGCCTGGCACAGTGTGGAAACCCCACCCCAGCCGGCTGATCGCTGATTGGAGGGGGTTCGTGAAGCCAGCGCGAAGCGAGAGTTGCCCCTTGGGGCAACCTCGAGGTTCCGCCGCACCCGGCGACGATAAGGTCCCATCCAAGGGTCATAAATCCTTCCATGCATCTTCAACTCTCACACCCCGGGGACGAAAATGGAGATCCCCCGGGTAGATACCGCCTGGCACAGTGTGGAAACCCCACCTCAATAGGCTGATCGCTGATTGGATGGGGTTCGTGAAGCCAGCGCGAGGCGAGAGGTGCCCCTCGGGGCAACATCGAGGTTCCGCTGCACCCGGGGACAACAAATTTGCATCCCCGGGTCCGAAATCCTTCCATACATCTATAACCCCAACAACCCGGGGACGAAAGCGGACCCCGTCGGCTGATAGTTGATTGGACGGGGTTCGTAGAGCTAGCGCGCGGCGAGAGTTGGCCCTCGGGTCATCCTCGATTTTCCGCCGCATCCGGGGACGATAAGTTCCCATCGCCGGGTCATAAATACTTCAATATATTTACAACCCCCACAGCCCGGGACGAAATCGGAGACACCCAGGGTCGATACCGCCCCGCAAAGTGTTGAAACCCCAACCTTATTGGCATATTTGTGGTTGGCTGGGGATCATTTCAGCCGGCGCGCGGCGGGAGTTGCCCCTCAGGGCAAAGTCGAGGTTTCGTCGCACCCGGGGACGATATATTATCATTCCCGGGTCAGAAATTCTTCCATACCTCTTCCACTTCAACAAACCGGGGACAAAAACGGACATCCCCCGGGTCGATACCGCCGCGCAAAGTACCCCAATCCTACTGGCTGAATATTGGTTGGGTGGGGCTCATGGAGTCAGCGCGCGGCGAGAGTTGTCCCTCGGGACAACATGGATGTTACGCCGCACCCGGGGATGATAAGATATCATCCCCGGGTCACAAATCCTTCCATGCATCTAAAAATCCAACGGACTAAAACGGAAATCCCCCGGGTCGATACCGCCGCATAAGGTGTGGAAACCCCAACGCTACCGGCTACACAATGGTTGGGCGGGGTTCATGGAGCCAGCGCGCGGCGATAGTTGCCCCTCGGGACAATATTTGAGATTCCGCCGCACCCGGGGACGATAATTTCCCATCCCCTGTTCATAAATCCTTCACTACATATGCAACTCCAACAACCCGGGGACGAAACCGGACATCCCTCGGGTCGATACCGCTGCGCAAGGTGTGGAAACCCCAATCCTACTGGCTGAATATTGGTTGGGCGGGGCTCATGGAGCCGGCGCGCGGCGGGGGTTTCCCCTCGGGGAAAAGTCGAGGTTTCACCGCGCCCAGGGACGATGTATTATCATCCCCGGGTCAGAAATACTTCCATGCGTCTTCGACTTCAACAAACCGGGGACAAAAACGGAGACCCCCCGGGTCGACACCGCCCCGTACGGTGTGGAAACCCCAACCCCATCGGCTGATTGCGGATTGGCCGAGGTGCGTAAGACCTGCATACTGGAGTCTGTGGAACATGCATAGCACGCGAACAATAAGTATCACTAGCGGTAAGTATAAATAGTACCTGGTAGTTGACACTGCTGCAGTAGTTGTTGTAGTGTAGGTAGTACAGCAATAGTGATAGTTGTATTTCCCCGTGGCGGAGTACTCCGTTTACTACTACTGCTGTACTGACTACGGACGGAAATGCAAGGGACGTTTGGACAATACGTCTATACCCTAATGGTCCTTACACCTCCGTTCAGAGTCAGTGGTACACTACCACTATGGGCAACGCAGGGCTAGGGGCGGAGCCGCGGCCGTACCGCTAGTGGGTCAATAAGTGTGGGGGGACACGTGATCCGCCGGCAGCATTCCCAATGAGGTTATTAGGGGCCATTGAAATGTCGGCCGGATGGTCTTTAGAAGCAACACACAATCAACGAGTATATTATGTGATGGATGATGGTATTTCGAGATGGCCCCGTTTTGAATTACATGCTAACTTGACGGCATTATCTCCTTTTGTTCGGTGGCAAGAGGAAAGTTCGGAAGGAGACTGGCGGGGCAGCCTGTTTGGAGATCTTGCGGTCGTGCTGTCCAAGGTCGGAGTTGCTCCATCGACTAACGCGACGTATTCCGCGGATTGGAAGATGTGGGTGAAGTGGAGGGAAGAGCTGTGTACTTAGATGTTGAATTGGGGGACGAGTCCGTGGCGGAAGATATCTCAAAGTACTTGGCGTACATGTAGTTTGCACGAGGGAACAAGCTTTCAACGGTTGATGGGAAGTTGGTGGAAATTCAATGTTTCCACGGACCGATGCTACGATTGAGGTGCACCATTTTCTTTCTCAGGCTCTTTACTTTATGAGCTCCATATATCACACCCGAAAACTGTTTTTGAGTAAACTGGAAGGCAGCCCGGCGAGCAAACTCATGGACTAGGCATTTATAAAGACCATATGGCCAAAGAAGAATGCCATTCCGACGATTTTGGGTTAAGGAGCGCCGTCATTCAGAAACAAAAAAGTCAAAACATGGAACAACACCTCTATCGTAGCACGCGTCCACCGAAGGGTGGGTATTGAATTACCTATGAGGAATCGTCTCATGAAATCCGTCAAGGCAGGAATTGCGACGGAAGGTGCTTTCAAAGGGGAGGCATCGCGGATACCTCGTCCAATTTCGTGGGTGATGTTGAAGCGGGGGGTTTACCTTGCGAAGGAGTGGGGAGATGGAGGACGAGTTTTGTGGCTGACACTCGGGGTGACCAATTTCTTTTTATTTAGAGGCGTCAGAACGTTTTGCGTATAGCAATGGGAAGATCCACAAGGAGTTTGAACTGACAAGAGGAGATGTTTCCTTCTTTCTGGGAACGACGTATCTTACTGTACCGGCTCGGTGGAGGTGTGCAGACAGGGTGGAAGCTCGTTTTACGGGTTCAAAAGGAGATCCGAAACGGTATGGGGCAGCTACTTCACGCAAGAAATCGGTTGTTTGCCCAGCAAAAATCGATTGGGAGCGGAATAGAACATCTGATGGGATGCAAAGGACAGCATCGCCATTGGAGGGCTGTGGGGGTTTGGAGGTGATGCTATAGTTGATGTTGACTCATCAACAGCTCGGTCCGAGCGAGCCGTTAGCAAAGTATGGGACGAACGAATGCTGGGAAGTTTGGACCCGTGAACAGGCAACACAGGAGTTGAGGGATTTGGTGGACGAAGACAAGGTTTGGTGCCAGGAGAGTACGCTTGACGTTCTGGTACGATGGGGGAGGCAACTGCAGATTGGCGGCGTCTAGTTTTCAGGCTTAGACGATCCGAAGAGAAGGGAGATGGAAGAGCGGCGCTTTTATGACGTACTGAAGGGCGAACAGAGAAGATGAGCAGAGAGTCTAACAAGCATTGACACATAATGCTATGGCAGGAGGTATTCAGCCAGGCCAAGGAACAAGGTGGGGAGGAGGAAGAGTATAACATAACTATCAAAGAATATGGAGATGTGGCGAAGGTGGGAGAGTTGAAGTAACGCAATATCAGGCTGTTAAGATGGGGGTTTGAGGCGAAGTGACAGCCTGTAGTTGGTGGAGGAATAAGAAGATTGAATATGTTAAGAGTGTAGGAGGTTATAGGTAGTGAGGTTGGGTGTAGAGCAAAAAGGGTCGACATTCAACCAATAGTTCCGGATTCATGAAAGCGTTTCAAAGTGGAAGATTGAACGCAGGAATTCTGGGGTTTATGGAGGGGAAATCGAATCGTAGCATGTTACTTGGAAGGCACACATGTGTGGTGAGGGGATATAGGCAATAGAGAAGGGGCGAGTGGGTTAAACTTGCAGTCTGGAGAGAGAGAGGAAGACTCGGTAGGTGCTAGATAAGCAAAGCATACGGCAGGGTTCAGAAGGCTGGTTGGTAATCGACCTGTTACAACTTTACTGCTGCTGTGAGGATTGAGACAGGACGGTGGAAGAGGAAGTTCCATCTTTTGTTTTGTTTTTGAGGGAGGGGGGGAGTAAGGCGAAGTGACAGCCTGTCATTGGTGGAGCAATAGGAGGATTGAATATGCTAAGAGTGTAGGAGATTATAAGTAGTGAGGTTGAGTGTAGAGCAAAAAAGGTCGACATTCAATCAATAATTCCAGATTCATGAAAGCGAAGCAAAACACCAGGATGATCGTAGCAAATATCGATCGGGTACGTCATGAGATTCACCGTAGAAGATCATTACATAAGCCATACGGTGTACCGTATGGGATGTTATATCACATGACCCATCCCGTGTCATATCCAATTAGCGTGTGTATCCCACTGAATCTACCATGAATATATGACCAGTGATCACCGGGCAAGCCATGCCATTCTTCGCGTGGTTTGCCCATGGGACAACCCATGGGATAACCCACCGGGTAGACGTCGCAGGTACTTTGGTATATGGCGCCATGGATGGTTTCGTACCATGGACTGTTCCATGGGGGATGTGCCAACCCATGGGATATTCCGTGGCACATTCCGTGGAACGTGCCATGGGGTGCCATGACATACACCATGTAACCTAAAATAGCGTGGGTTAAACCGTCGAAAAATGGCTCACGTTCAAAACGTGGGGCACCATGGAGAACACCCCATGGCGTGCCGCATGGGGCACCATGAAATACACTATGGAACACGTACACCTTGTGCGGTATGTGGTAACCATGGTATGTGCCATGGGTCATGCTTCTTCCTTGGGCTCTACCATGGTGCACCATGGACCATACCATCGGTTACCACATGGGCCATACCATCGGTTACCATGGACCACACCATGGCGTACCAAGGGTACCATGGCGTACCATCGGTTGCCCCATGGACTATACAGCACACTGGTCGGGGCGCGTGAGTTCCCGTGGGAATCCACGACACCCCATGGCATACCATGCCAGATTCCCATGTGATTTTCCGTGGATCCCATGAGATCTCAGGTGTATTCCGCGGGATACCACAGGACAGCGTGGGACTCCTACGGGAGGGGTTCCTATGGGAGCCCCATAGTATCGGGGGGTTAGGATCTACAGCAGTGTAGATGATCTACAGCAGTACTGTAGGTGATCGTGATAGATAGTGTTCACCATTCCATTCGATACACGGCGGACGGGATGATGGGGTTACCCCGCGCTACGGAAGCAGTTTTGTTGGCCATGTACTCGGGTACTGGTTTTGTAATATGTTGTACTGTAGATGGGACTGTAATACGGGAACACCCGCAAAAGGCCCGTTTTTTGGTGTGTTTCCATTGGGTGGGATGTAATAAACAAACGCTGATTGGCCGGTATCACGGAGAAACCCGTCCCTGTATTGTGCCTACTACTGTATTACTGTATGTAATACAGTAGACATACAATGCGGCACTATAACGACCGACGTCCGTGTTACATGCATGAATAGTGCCGTTCAACACGGCAGTCTATAACAATTGCATACCGCACTCGTACCACGATGAAGTCTGACGTTTCATCGAGAGTTTGACGAACAGGAACAACACTACTGTAACTACATGACATGCCTAGAGCAGGTCCCTGCAATATAAATCGTGCTGCTGCTGTGCCACATGCAGTCATAATTTCTCGAGCCCTTCCCCGCCACCTCCCGATCCAGTTTTGCACGAGCAGGCACAAGCCGCCGGGACTGGACGACCGCAGCAGCAGCAGCAGCAGCAGCGCCAAACACAATCTGCTCGGTTTTTGCCGACGACGAGGATGATGTCATCTCGCGCCTTCTTGCTGTCGGCCGTGCTACTGGTGGGCACAGCGACCGCCAACACATTCTCCCAGACATTGACCTACAGCGACGCTGCCTGTGAAGAGTTGGAGAACACTGTTGTCGTCAATGGCATAGAAGGTGAGAACATATCCCCTGCGGTTGGCCGGCCTTCCCTCCGTTGTATGCATGTCTTAATCCTTTAGCGCGCAGAAGGTACCGTAGCATCAATTCATTCCTACACAGTGCCTGTCGATATTTCATCGCACGTGCCGACTTTTCATTATGGTCAACTCGCGAGTTCGAGCTACGTACGAGCACTCGTACCTTCGGCAACGCCAGGAGACAGCACACAGAAAGTACCGCGTGGTATATTTTATACGTATCGTATCATACGGTACGACGCGTCTTCTTTAATTTGCTGTTTCGTTCGTCATTACCATATGATGTTCCGATTGAAGACAAATCGACGTTTCAACGGTTTCAAAATATTTAAACAAAAAACTCGACCACAATTTTCATTTTTCAGTTCTCGATGCACAGAATGATTCTGCAGTATAAGATCAACACTTCCCGAGTTCCATCCGCCGGAGATCAAATATATGTTTTTTTTTATGGCGGGCTGCTGTAAGATCGAGATGGTCTAGAGTGGAACTTGATCTGTCGAATGTGTGCATGATACAGCAGTGCTACTGTACTGTTGTAGACTGCAGCACCGTTTGCACTTTAGTTCTGTACGTGTCCTCCCGTGCGCCGTCCCGATTACGTCTATCACACTGCTTGTCTCCCCTATTCCCTCTACCATCTCCCCCCGCATTGCGTTCTGTACCCAAGTGTCTATACTCTCTTGTGACATGTGTACTGTAGTTTCTACGAAACCATTGGATATTACAGATACCATACGGCAGCCGTGAGTTCGATCGATGGAGTGGCTGATTCTCACTACAGCGTTGCATTTGCAAGCTGTAAGTGGTATGTCGCCTGCTCGTTCTCCATGTTCTATACCCCACACGAACGAATGTTACGAGATTACCATAGTAGTGCAAGCATTACATGCCGGCACTTCAGTACAAGTATCCCCCAGGGAATACTCCGACCTCTATCCTTCATGAGTATTTACGTACAGTAGTCTTTCAAGCTGTGTGATAGGCCGTTCGTATGTGTTCCAAAATATATTATTTGTGAAGGACAGAGAGAGGTCGGGAGATGATGCTGCCTGGGGTAAACATAACGGGTTTACAAGGAAGGGCATACTCGTGTTATACTGCGTCAGGTCTATGAAGAACAGCTACGAAGTATTTTACAGTACAGCAGTAGTCGTACGTACATACGAAGCATCATTCTAACGTAGCATCGCCCAATCCATTCCTCCCCCGCTTTCCGGTGCAACTGCAATATGATACCTTGTAGGTATTTCTGGAGTCGAGGCATTCGACGCGTGCACCGATCTCACGGGCTTAAGCGACGACTACTCGTCCAGCATGTACGTGTGCACCGACGGCGAAGCGACAGTGACCTACTACGATGATGATGCCTGCAGCGGGGACACAGTCGACACTTCCCAGCAAACCAACAACGATTGCACGGACATGGTGATTTCTAGCTGCACCGAAGGTGAGGGAAAACCCCTTCGTGGGCAGATAGGTACAGTAGATAGATGGATAGGTGGGTAAGTAGATACAGCAGTAGTAGATAGATACTGCATACACCAATCTAGCTACGAGTATAAGTTATAGATGGATAGAACTGTAGATACAGGCTGGTTCAAGTCAAAAGACGGACATTTATTCCCCGGCAAAAGTTCACGTTGCTTTTCTGAGTCAAATGGTGAAATTATGCACGCGTCTTCTATAAGCTCCTACGAACACCTGACCCATATATACTCTTTTATGTTGCCTGATTTTTCGTTACTTGATATTCTTCTGGAAACTTTGGACCACCGTAGACCACATATATATTATGCGAAAAAAAGAAAAGAAACGAAAACCACCCGGGGTCAAGCCTCGGGAAGGGCATAAAGAACGCGCGCAAACTTTTACGGTCTGACCCGAAAGAACGACGTAAACGTTTGGACTTTTGTGCATAAAAGTTTGTAATTTACGTCGCCTCCTTGTAATTACTTGTTCTTAGTGTGTTATCAATATGTGACGCCATATGCTACTAAATATTCTATATAAAAGGTTGCTTCGTACATATGACGATTTTATTGGATATTGACTTGCCTACAGTAGTGAGTTGATTATTTCATATTTTTGGGGAGACGATAAAACATTCGCCCATTATTAGGACTTCTATTTTTTGCATGATAGTTTGTGCTGGCATGCCTTGCAGTACCTGGAACCGGCTCGATCATACACATCGGTCTTAGAGTACCGATACGTACATCGCACTAAGAGGGATGGAATGTTTCTTGGTATATTCGACCATTCCACCGGCACTAGTCCTAATAAGCATAAGGACGAATGCCCAACGCTTCAGATAAATTAGATCGTTGTTACCGTATTGTGCGGCTCCAACAACAACTCTGCGATGCTGCTGCTGTTGTCCCCTGCTCTACAGACTCCGATGTGACCATTCTCACCGACTGGATGGTGAACGTCACCTTCTACTCGGACGTGGAATGCAGTACAGCCAGCGGCGTGACCGGGGAGTACACCATGGAAGAAGTCCTGGAAGCAGTCGGGGAAGAGGCCTGCGTAATGGATTCCTCCTCCTCTTCCTCCACCACCCCCTCGCCTACCACGGTCGCCTCCTCCACCCCCTCGCCTACCACGGTCGCCTCCTCCACCCCCTCCCCCACCACGGACTCCACCCCCTCCCCCACCGTGCTTCCCACTACGCCCTCCCCCACCGTGCTTCCCACTACGCCCTCCCCCACCCTGCCCCCTACGCCCTCCCCCACCGTGCCGCCTACGCCCGCCCCTACGGTCAACGCCGCTATCCCCGATGAAAATATCGGAACCAACGGCAACACCATCCCGGTCTCCCCTGCCGACGGTCACACCACCACCGCCTCTACCGGCGACTCTTCGTCGTCTGCTGTCTACTCAGCGCTCCGCTGTGTCGACGGTGCGATAGGAACCGTTGTATACAGCGAGTCGGACACTACATGCTCTTCGGACTTCGTGTCCGTCGACGCGGACGCAGCTACTACCTGTATGACTTCGCTTTTCGCCGAGGGAGACTACATGACAGTCACTTGCTCATCTACGGACGGTGATGATGATGGGGATGACAGTTCGGACAGTGACGAGGATGAGGATGACAGTTCGGACGGTGTTTCGTTCCTTGTCGGCGGGAGTGGTGGTTCTTACGGCTGGTCGATTGCAGCTGCCGCCACCGCTGCTGTCCTCGCTGCTGCGTTTGACTAAGCATCTATAGCTATGCACCCTGGTATATATATAACCAAGGGCAGCAGCAAGACTGCCGTGGTGGCGGGCACGATGATGGGCATACACGTATAGATGTATATACCCGTGCGTGCAAGTACAGAACGGTAGTAACCTCATACCGGATGTCAGTGATACGTCGTGCTATTCGACCTAGCCATGACAAGCACTAGAAGGGAGGTTCGGCTGTGTTAGGATGTGTTGATCTCAAGATGGTCTGTTGCCGTCGTTGGCTGAACACGTCAAACACGTATTGTCGCGTTGTGAATATTTGTTATTGTATTTGTGTGGGGGAAAAAAACAAAGGGAACTGGACGTTGGTGGCTGCTACGGGTGTTTGCTTTTAGAAGGAATGCTTTCCCAACTACATAGGCTCGCTTGACTTTGCAAACAAGCGCAGTACAAGTCGGGATCAACTTGGTTGTTTTTTTGTGAGATACAGGCGTTCCGAGAATATTCAAAACAGTCTGGCAAGGGCCGAATCTGCGGCCGTCAGCGGTGCCCGAAGCTCGCCTAGGTTGCAGTTAGTTACAAGGTCAAATGTAAATGGAATATTTGATCCCGTGTATATCTGGTGTGCTAACGCCCGGGTGCTCTGGGCATAAGGCGGAAACGCGTTAAATAATGGTATCAAATAATTGCGGTCCTGTTCGATGCATATGCATGGGGTTGCTGCGCCGACAGCTATCCACGAGGCAGTGTGATGGACCTGTTGCGCCTATCACTGGTGTAATAGTGTCTGTCGACAAGCGTGATATATCATCTTTGTTGTAGGCTGACATTACTGTGGAAGCCTTGGTTTGTACGTACCGACAACTATAGTTATCATCCAGGCTCCAGCTATACTGGCAGGCAAACGACTCCTTTCTCCAAACGTTTACTACTTTTCTTGCCGATGGTCAGTACTGTCTTGAAATGGGTTGCTGTTCCTACAATATTTTGCTATGCAAATACAGAATTGTATGTGCCATTCATCGACAGGTGTCGAGCGAAGCGTCAACAGCGGCACCATCCTGCGATCCAACGTATCCTCCCACCTTCCTCTTCCCTCCTTCGACTTCGGTTGTTTCCCGTGACCGTACTGTAGTGTTGCATAGTACGCGATTCTTCCTCCAGAGAAAGAGATTGGGCATCTCTTAGCTTCCACTCCGTGCTATTTTGTCACCGTCAACTCGAAATCGATCGAACGGGTGAAAGGGGGGTCGACTGTCCCTCGGGCAGTTAGACGCGTTTACGCTCGTCTGCCATCCACCTATCTACCTACCAGGTACTTCGTCTTTTAATCTTGTGCTTCCAAGTAACATGCCTCTCGCTATTCCCACCTTCCAGTATATGTGTGGTTCATTTCTCCCTTCTTTGGTTCGCTCGTCTTTCTAAACCTGTCCATACTATATACTATATACATATCTCAGGTTTATTCTTTCGCTTTCTTCTCCGCTATATACGCGCCCTGATTTACCATTTCTTGCAAACGTTGGCTACATATATACTCGCCACATGCCCATCATACCTCCTCCTGCATTGACAGTAAGCCCCATCCGATGTGAAAATGGCCACAATCGTCCAAACTCGGGGCAAAGTTGGTACCGCAAACAAATCAACCGCCGGACAAGCTCGAAGACGAAATCACGTACAAGTTACATCTCGATCTGTGTTTGCTGTCAACCTCAACTGCGCTACCAGTTAGATGTTATCAATGATGCTGCTTACAGCTTCAAACACGACGCCGTTAGGGTGATACAATCTACCAGTACACCCCAAAGCGGGCATTACCTATAGCACAGAGGGAGTAGTCTACTCTAGTTTTGATCTCTCCTCCTCACGAATCTCCAGTCTCTCGCGATACACAATGGACGTCCCATGGACGCATAGTGAGCCACCACAGAAGCACCATATAAGCACCACGCAAGTGCCTCGGAGGCACTACGGAAGTACTCAGGGAAGGACTCTCTCTCATGGGTGCACTGTATTTCCACGGAACCACAGTGGAAGTCCAATGATAGTACCATCCACCATCCATGGTTCCAAGCGCCATGAAATCCACACGGAAGCACCATGGATGCACGACGGAAGTCCCGATGGGAGCATGTAAGCCGATTCCGACAACAATGTACCTGGACATGTCAATACGAACGCCATTGTGAGGCGGTGTTTGACAGCGCCTTGGTGATGCACACCAACCTAGGCCACCTTACGCAGCAGCCTCTCGTTATCGGATGTGGTCGACCGACACGTGGAATGACGGTTCGCGCTAAGCGCTCTCAGCCTCCGGCACCTCTTGCGGAGGGCTGATTATATGTATGCACCACTAGGTGGAAGCAGGGTGTCAACTGACATCAGGTCCGGGAGGACCGCAACAACGACCCTAACGTGCGTTTGAGGGCAACATGTCAATATAGTCTAGAGAGCATTCGGGGGTTAGGGGTCAACCTAGGCTTCGTTGTTGGAGCCTGGTTCCACATCAATCGAAACTTCACCGGGTGAAACGGCGATAGTGTGCTGGTTGGTTTGTACGTTGTTTTATGTTTGTCGCCTGAACATAAACTTACTGCAGGAGCCTGTACATAACACGCAGTTATTGCGGGAGCGCACGATGTACACGGAAGTTCCTATGGAAGCTGGTGGATGATCCCACGGAATCTTCTGTGATGAAAACAATAGAGGGTTCAACGGACGTTTACTCTAATTCCATGGAAGCAGACGAAGCAGATCGAAGCTTCGACAGAAGTACATGGACGTCATTACGTGTACTTTTACGGGCGATAGAACCTTCCATGGAAACATCTTCCATGGGGATTGGGGCAGCTTATGTGGAAGTAGTTCGAAATTCCACGGAAGCTTCCATGGACTTAAGTGAAAGGACTGGTGCTACAGTAGAGGGGGTAGCCCTGCCTTTTCACTACCGCCTTTGGGGCACTGCGGCGACTGACGCATTAACCTCTCTCGCTCACACTAGTTGTTTGTTTTTGTTTTTATTACTCAAAACTAGCTGCAGATAAAAGGGGTAGTAAATCGTCCTGATGTGGTTGCTCTGATCTGATCTGCCAAAAACAAAAGATCTAAAGGTCCCCCCCCCCTGCCCCCCACCGTAGGATCATGAAAACAGCTTCCGTGCACACAGCTTCCATACAAAAAGCTTCCGTGCAAACAGCGACCATGCAAATAGCGTCGGTGCAGGTAAAGGAAGCGCCCGTGGACGTGGTGGAAGCTTCTGGGATAGTTCCACACTTGCTTGCACGGAAGCTTGCACCGGCTTTGAAACTTCCACGAAAGGAAACCATAAATGACTTCCAGAATTGACTTCCCGAATTGGCTTCCATGGAAGTAGTGGAAGCTTCCATGGAAGCGGTGGGTGCTCCCATCGTTGAAGCTTCCATACACTTCCATGGAAAAAATCGAGAGTGCACAAGACCGTGAGGGCATGGAAGACTCCATCGAGCCACCATGAAGGCCCCATACAAACACCATGGAAGCGCCGTGCTTGCGTGAAAACTTAAATGGGACGGCCAACGCACACTCTTTACTGCGAGTACGAAGAAGTCTCGCCTCAGTTTCGACTCTACTAGTATCTGATACGGAGGGGGGGGGGGGACTCATATCAGGCACGGCCGTAGTCGTATGACCATAGACCCTGGCATCCCAACTATGCCGGGACGGAGCACGTCGGGTTTTCACCGACCCGGC
>JAYJME010002712.1:0-13237 GCA_036873775.1 Costaria costata | reverse complement strand
CGTGCGGGACTATTCCGGCCAGGCGTGTACCCGCCGGCGGGCGTCAGCCCGCCGCGGCGAAGCCCCCCTTGTATCTATTTATTTAATTTTGTGAAATCGTATATATAATTGTGATTGTGATGTGAGCTTCTTCACGTCTTTTCCATGTATGTACGTATGTGCGTCTCATTCTCATATGTGTATGCGTCTCTGCCATATATCTAGGTTACACAAAACGGAGGGATCTGCACAAGATATCATAACGGCAGGATAGGATCTAGATTATCTAGACCGTGACCTGTCCAAAGTGTGAAAGATATCGCCAAAGGTTCCCGTCGAGAGCGAAAGGCTCAACACCACTTTTATGTGCACGCCCCGCAGCGTTTTTCACAATTCCCAATTTATTCCCCATCGAACCTACCTGCGGAAACGTATACTGTGGCATACAGTAGTAGTTGCTCTGATCAGCTGAGGCTGCTGCTCTGTTTGGTACGGGGGTTGCAGCTTTGGTACCGACCCTCTCATAAGAAAGCTCAATACTGGCCCAGGCTATATATCATACGTGATACGAGGTACGTAGAATGGGTGTATTTCATCCTAACTTCAGTTTAACCACTCCACCTCAAACGCGTGCTACGATAGAGGTTGCACTTTTTGGCTTTTTGTTTCTGAATGACGGCGCTCCTTAACCCGAAATTGTCGGAATGTCATTCTTGGTTAGGAATATGATGTTTTTAATTGCCTAGTCCATGGGTTTTTCTCATCGGGCTGCCCTTCCAGTCTACTCAAAAACAGTTTTCGGGAGTGATATGGAGCTCCTAAAGTGAAGAGCCTCAGAGACAACATGGTGCATCTCTATCGTAGCATGGGTTCTCGTTATATTGGTTATCTTTCGAATTGCATTATCATTGTCGCTTTCCCGGTTTCAGAGACAGAGAGAGATCCCCCCCCTGTAGCCAGATACACCCATCGGAGCCTCCTGCAATCCCCTGCGTAGCTCGCCCACAAACTTTACTGCCTTTCTCCCCAAAACAATATACTAGCCGGGTTCCTAACTATTACCGCCTACAGTCGTCTCGTATTACCAAGCCTCCGAATGGTATCGCACAAATCGACTCCTCTCCAATCTAACTGAAACCAAAGAAAACCAATAATACGAAACTAAAAAACACGGAATCCCGGCTTCCTACAGTAGCTATCTCTCCCCCACCCCACCTCGCGCCCCCCCGTCGAAAGAAACACATGGGGGGGCGGGCGTGCGGGTAGAAGGAAGCGGCATAGACGTCCGGCTTGGTTGACCAATCCAGGGACTACCTTGATCTGCTCATGGTGTTCGGCAAGACCCCGACTCGCGCGTGAGGTCTACTCCAAGGAATGAGGGAAAGCTTACTTCTATTGCAGGCCACTCACATTGGCCCCAACCTCCGACACAAACATGCTAAAAGTATCCACGTACAATAAACATCGATTTTCCGGTCAATGCATCTGCGGAGACCGCTACTGCGTCTACGGGCAAATCTACCGTTCGGAAACCTGAGGCTGGGTTTCTTGAGTGGTCCTCGTCATGAGAAGGCCGACAGACAGTGGCGTGGGTAGAAATGAATCTCCGATGCGCATGCAGCCGTCGCACGTCCCATTCCTCTACCCGTCCACACAACCACCGCCAGTTTGAAGTAAGGGACTGTTGTGCACAGTACGCTGTCACCATCACAGTTACAAGAACACGGTTAGACTGCGCATTCGCTTTGAAACCCGCTTGCACAACGTTGAGATCGGGTGCTGCACTTCGACTGACGTATTGGCATGGAGTAACAGGATTATGCAAGCCATTGACTTATTATTCAGATGAGGCACGCCGTATAGCCGTGTCGCAGATCGGTGTGATCAGCTCCCTGCGAGAGCAACGCCGAAACCCTCTATACTTGTAAGCTTGTCATTGGAAAAAAATATCTAAAGTTTCACGCTTTTGACAGAATTCCGACGTGCCGCGTTGTGAACCCCTCTCGGAAATACGAAACGAGGCGTACTGCAATATGGGTACTGTGTCCGTTTTTGGCCATTTTTTATTCCGACTGACGGGCAGGGCTCCATAACCAACCAAACTGTGGCATCGTCTCATGAGTTACGCCGCCGTTGTGTGAGGTGTGACAAGCGGTAATTCGTAATTCGATGTCACGCTTTCGCCTGTGCGTCCGTTCAGTACGGTTTGTATTCACTGCGCGTATGGCATACAGGTGCTTGGATCGTACATTATAATTCTGATATATACAATGGCACGGGTCCTCGGCCACAACGGGACTGTCCAAGTGGCATGCGGCTTACCTTTGTGCAAATTGCTCCTGAGACCTGTGACTTGTCTGATACCGGTATGTGTTTTGTTTTTCGTGACACCGATGTCAGACACATGGTTGGGGCAGCCTTGTGGGTCAAGGGAAACGACAGTGGACTGGAAGCGTAATTATGCCAGGCCACTCCAGTACGTACGCCATGATGAGTGTATACATCCCATGCATGTGTGTTTGGTGATGTTACCGGAGTCCTTCTGCTAATGGAGCGTCGTGCATCGCGAGTACTCTACTCATGTTCGATGAAGAACCTTCCGGGGCTCTCGGTCGCGACGGTTGTATTAATCTATTTGTGTTTTGCATCTCGAATACTCTGTGCCGCAATTCTACATTGTCAGAAACTAGATGTTGAGCGACATATCTTGTCATTAGGAGCATAGCAAACCATATCAAGTGTGAATCACGATCAGTACCGCGATGGCTATCCCACTTGCCGTGAAATCGGTAAGATCCACTGCGGTGCTTTATGTCTACACCGTTATAACGTTTTGCCTCAGGGATGCTTACTACCGGTCCTCGTCTGCGAACGGTCTTTAAATCCACACCATGTTCTTGAAATGAAGTCGGCGTATTAGACGTTGTATATAGGTGCCACCCCCTGGATAGAGAGCCCTTGGAGCTCCTCGCAACTAGAGTTTAGAACCCCACCTTATAAAGTACCTAGAGCAGTATGCCATATTGATTGGCAGCAATAACAACAAGGAATACATCCCAATACCTGGTATTGGTTTTTGTGTTAAAGTTGCCGCAATACAACAACATTACCAGTGCATGCTCTGTTGTACTGTACCAGGCGACTGGTACCACGGCCGGGGGACTAGCCCCATTTACACTACCTGTCTGTCCAAAACTGGCCTTACCCCCCTTTAGAGCCGGAATTAGTTTTTGGGAACAAACTATTTGTTAATAGTGGGGGATGTTTTTTTGGGGTAGTAAAAGGATTAGTATTTTTTCACGGGTATCGACGAGAACTCCCCAAGACAGTGCATACCGCAAAACCTATAACCGTAAAAGCTTGAGACTGCAAACCAGACGGTAGCTGCCCACCCTCCCGAGTGGCTCTGAGCGGGTGATAAAAAATGGCCCTAGAGGTGCCCCCCCCCTACTTAGTGCCACACAAGCACACATCAATGGCATCAGGGGCAACGTACATACACTCTGTATCGCATTGTATGTATACCACATGCCGTCGCGCGCATTGGTTGGTTTTCAGATTTACACCGGTAGGTTTGCACTCTAACCTGCGGCAGCATGAATTATCCCTGTTTGTATTCCCGTCGTCAATGTCTTCGTTTACCATTCTGTCAACGAAAGTCTACAGCGGCACCTCGTTACCGAACAACTTAACAAAAAAACAGAACATGTCTGCACGCCAGCAGTGCTGGTACGGGGTCATCGGCATACAGTTCGCGACAGCCCGTAAGAAAGTGGGAGTGAATACATTTCGTCTTAACTGCAATCATTTTCATACTGAACTTAGTGTACACACCCTGCTTTACATCACTATTTGAGCTTGGCCCAAAGTATGACCTGAAACATTCAGTAGCGGTGCGTACTGCATGCCAGTACATTGTATGGGGGGCATGTGGCCGAGAGGCGCTTCCTCACGAAAACAGCCATCAAGGGCAATATTGCTGAACTCCAACTAAAGAAGGAGAAACGGCAGAGGCGGGACATGAGACCCGGTCGACGGGCAGGATGAGGAGGAGGACGAGGGGGCTCTGCCATTACGGGAAATGCTGTACGCGACTACGTGGGTAATGCATCGCTGTCCTAGAGGGATGCAGAGGGTGGTGATGGTGATCGCGACTGCGTGCACGGCGTTCGGGCAAACAGTCTTGGACGTGAACACCGAGATCATGTAACGAACGAAACGGCGAGGGGAACGTGTCGGTGACTGTCACAGCAGTCGGCCAGCAGGTATGATTCTAAACGATCGGGTGTATGTATGTCGGCGGGACTATCAGCGCCGACAGCGATCCCAGTGGCGAGACTAAGCGGCGCCTGCAGAGGGCCTAGTAAGCCAAGGCTCTCGATACTCTGCCGTACGGATGGTAAACTTGGAGCCCCAGAAAAAGATACAACGTACGATAATCTGCGACAGGTCCGCCACTCCCTGCTCCTTGGATGACTGGACTGGAGGGAAAGGAAGCGAGACGACCACACCCTACCCTACGTTGACCCGGCGCGTTATTGTCAAGACGCGGTCCGAGAGCATTGGGACGACTGTCCGCAGGTGGCGGCAACCATTGCTATCGAGTTTAATTTCAAATAGGGGGGGGGGGGCGCTTGCCGACGAGGGTATTTTTTAGGGAGTTGTCAGCGTTAAGGGCTCTATCGGGGGACAAGAGAAAGAGTGGACGGGGCGTCGAAAAAGTGATGTGCAGGATGAGTTAGGTATCAAGTGTGAATGATGGCACGGAGCAGCGTAGAAGGTCGGCAGATAGCGGAGACGAGTCGAGGACAGAGCGGGGGTCTTCTGCGGACAGGAGGAGTAGAACAGCGGTGCTATGCACAAAGGGTGCAACCGCGACGCGGGGCCGCCAGCACCAAAGCGAAGGGGGGGGGGGATCCTGCACAGGAGACTGAAGCCAGGCTCCGGTATCATCGCCGTGATGCATGCCTCACCTGTCTGGAACCAGTAATAGTTAGCACGATCCAGGATGACGACTCATGTCGACCAAAGATTTTCCACCAATCAAAAACTCCAACCTACACAATTGACCTCGTATGAGAAGACTGCGGGCACGAAATGTCTACCTCCTCTTGGTCAACGTGTTTTTTTGGTTACGACGGCTATCGTTGCTATATTATGCTTGTTATTCGGATATGATTTACGTAGGTTCCTGTTGTCGTCCCTCTGTTTGAAGTTTGCGCGTACATGGAGTTTTTAGGCACTTCTACATTATACCCTTACTTGATACTATTAACAGTTCCCCCTCCTTGCAGTAGGACCCCCAACTGTAGACCTGCTACTGATGATCTACGGTAGACCACCCTCATTCGAGACCTCGCGCGACACACAATACATTTTCAATCGAGACCTCGTGCTACAGACGGTACAATTTTGGAGCTACGTTATTGTTCCTAGTCTGCTTATTATGTTCTCTTTAGTTACTGTAATACCAGTGCATCTAATGTGTTTTCTCGAGTTCCAGTGCGGAGGGGATAGGAGTGCCCGCCATGTGACCCTGGATCTGCGTTTTGAAAAGGAAGGAGCTGAGGAAGTAGGGCAAGGACAACACATAATTTTAGAATTACTAGCACGTACGACGTGTGACGTTTCGTCATGTCATGTATTATCTTCGTCCTTCCACCCCAGCTCCCTCCTGGTAGCAACTCAGATCCGGGGGTCCCAAAGCAGGCTCTTCTCTCCCCTCCCAGCTACGGTGCGTGCCTTGTGTTTTTATCGCGAGAAGAGTTCAGAATTTTTATTCCTTCGTCGACTGGCTCGCGTCGAATTGTGGAATGGAAAAATTTACGATTAACACACACATAGTTTTAAGTCGTACAGCCACTGCTATGTCCCAGGTACTGGTAGCTGCTGTCGCCTGTCTTGTGACCACGGGAAAAATATCAGTACACGAAATATCTATAGCTCGAGAGGGAAAAAAACACGAGAACAAGTGATGAACAAAGCCTCTCAGCAACTGCTTGCTTGGGAGAAGATACACACATACCCCGGTACTTACGAAGTACAACGCAAGAAGTCGTATGGCGTGGACTCAGCATTATCCTAATCGTACTGCGGCGCGCTCACACCACGTACGACGGTTGATTAGCCCATTCTCTGGTGCTGTTTGCAAACGCAAAAAAAAAAAACATGTGACAAGCAACTGCTAGCCCTTGCCGCACTTCATCGCCGAGCGTCCCTGGCTAGGCTAGGAGAGTACCGCCCGGCCCCAGCGCTCCTCCTACTGTAGCTGTAGGATACGACCTCTAACCAGCGACGCCAGACTGAAGCGCGCCGCGGTCGCGCACGAGACACCATGGACACGATGCAATCGGCGTGAGGAGGCGCTCTTCGCGAGCTTGCGTGGAGGTGCACTGAGCGAGCTGCAGCGGGTAAACCACCCATCGCCCCACACAAATGGTTGCGTCTGCCCAACCGTAGCGGGTGACACCTCCTGGATCTTCACGCAAGTTAAAACATTGAAGTCATTCACACCCCGCACAGCTCATGAGCTAGCTCGTCTATCGTGTATACAGTAGTCCATGCGTTCGAAAACATGTGCAGATGAGCTACCTCCTATCGCCCAAGCCAGGGAAAACATGTGTGGCTCGTGTGCTGTAGATGGTATACGAAGTATATACGAGCTCAACCTGGGGAAATATGTGCAGCTCACATGTACGGGTAGCTCCTATACGTAGCTCACCGACGGGCAAATATGTGCAGATGGCAGATGGCAGATGAGCTATCCTCTATAGCTGAAGCTTTGAAAACATGTGCAGGTGAGCTGCCCCCCATAGCTCACGCCGGGAAAACATGTGCAGCCCATGTAACTCGTATAACTCACCGGTGAGCTACCCTCGGAAGACCCGGCTCGAGCTGCGGTGCTGAGTTGTCCGTGGTCGATCATTGGAAGATGAAAATTCAAAATTCAAAATGATAACTGGAGGAGTTAACTATGTATGGTAAGGCGTTTTATTCGGGGGAGTTCATATGGGCATATCGCGCCGACAGCTGCAGGCGCACACCACACAGCACACAGCAGACAGCAGCACTGCCGCATACCGCATCAACACGCCGGTCTCGGTCTTGTGCTCTACCTTCAGGTTAGTGAGGCATTGGTACTGGCCCCCGCAGTGTACCCTCTCAAGAGAAGGACCTAGCATACTTGCAGGATTTGGGAAGAAAGCTGTCTTGGACAAGGTTGCTGATGAGCAAAAAAAAACGTACGTTATCAATCATCGTATCAAGTGGCAATCGCTTCGGCTTGGGATGGGGCGTAGTGCCCTGAACGCTGCTGTACGGAAGTATCCCTCAGTACATAGCGTAGTACTGTACAGCATTGATATAGGATCTAAAGTAACAGGTCTTTCTCGTCAGCAGCTCCGGAGAAAAGAGACTGGAATATTTTCATGTTTTTGGCAACGAACGCTCTTCATGGTTGGGCGACACGCGGAGACCGGGGCGGAGAAGAGACCTTGTTGTGGAGATGGCAAAAACGCGAATGAGCGAGTGTAAGTATGACCGCGAAGATAGCAACCGCGACACTCAAACGTATGTGTGGAGGGAGGGGTGCTACGGACGCCACCTTTGTGGTGGCTCCCGCCCAGGAGGCTGAAGTGTGGCTAAATCAGCATTGTAATGTATGCCTCGCGTGCCCGTTTTTAGTAGCTAGCTAGAGGTGAGGCCACTGTGCTGCGTACGAGTTTCGAGTATCGTATCATGCCTACGAGGACGTCGCCGTCTGTCCTTCTTATTGCCCTTGGTGTGCTTGCATTTACGCGTGTTTTTCCGCCTTCGGTTGTCTTCACGGGTGCGAAATCTTGTGGGTTTGTAGTGTGTCCACCTTCCTCGCGCTCCATATTCATGTATCAGGTACTTATTTTGTACTGTGTTTGGTGTGTTTCTTTACAGCAGCAGCAGCAGCAGCGTTATTATCTATCTCCGTGTGTTTTTACTATCGCTCTGTTTTTGTCTCCTTTGGCCTCTACAGCTTGCCAGTATGTGTACATACTGTACTACCGTAGCATACCTGGCACCCGTTTTTTTGCGAGGAGGGGTTTGTAGTTGTACAAATGATGTACTGGTACGTAGTTCTACAAATGACGTACGAGTATGAGCACCAGGTACCAGATAATTAGGGTCTAATTCTCAATTCCTTGGAGCAACATTTTGTTTTGCGAGGAACAAAACACCGAACGTACATGTGCACCTCCTCCGTGCCGTGTCAGACAGGGCAGTGGGGAGGCAAGTGAAACTACTGCAGTGGTAAAGGGATAAATGAGGCAGGGCTATTTCATCATACTCGTAGTAGGCCGTGCGTATTCAAAGGGAAAAAAAACAAATCCCGCCTCATAACAAAACACACACAACAACACGGCGACCGCGGCCAACTCGAGATGGATTGCGGCGAAACAAGTCCTACGCGTCAGCCTAAGTTCGCCCGCTTCTGTCGACGCCGGGCTTGTGGAGGTCGGTTACGTACAGCTCTCGCAGTTAATCGTGGAAAAACACAATGCACAGACGCAAAAGTGAACAGACGAACGACCAGATAGACAGACTACTTCAACAATGGGAGCCTGCACTTACCCCGCCACGAAGAGTTTTTTTTCCTACTGTAGGCAAGAAATGGCTTCAATTATAAGTAGAGAGGCAAATGGGGCAAGGCTTCTCGTACCTCATAATATAAATACCGGCAGCAGACCGTCCGTGTGCGTCGGAGGAAGAAAACAAAAACGGAATCCCGCCCCAGAAAAAAACACACACATAGCAGCACGGCCACAAAAGATACAGCAACATCGCGACCGCGGGCAACTTGTGACGGCTTGCAACGACACAAGTTCAAGGCAATCACCCTAGCTTGCCCGCTCCTATAGACAGCGTGTTTGTGGATTTCGGTCACGTACAGCTCTCGCAAATTAAAAAATCAAAACTTGCGGCAGACAGTACGGTACACAGTACTGAGCAAACGACTGTAATCTGTAATCTGTATAATGGAAGCCTGTACGCACCCCGCGTTGAAGAGGCATTTTTGCCAAAAGGCAAGAATGACCTTCTTATCGACAAGATATGTACCGTACATTATCTGGTAATACAACATCACACACCAGGCAGCAGAGCTTTAGAGATGCGCTGTAGTAGCGACAGGAGAGACATCCGTAGCATCCGATATCTCAGCAGCACAGCAGCGGCAGCAGCGTTTTCCTAATTTCAGCCCCGAGTATTCTTACTATGATACGGCTGTGCTTCAAGTGTTTTATCTGCCGCAGGGCGCCATACTTTCGCCATATCCTACAGTAGGTTTGACTTGGACCCTCGGCATACAGGCCATGGCGACCTCACACCGTACAGCAGTGATGGAGTTTTATTTTGTATTTGGCTGCAGTATGTGACGCTCAAGGAGCGAGTAATTTCGTTTGGTATGATACGATGCATTTCCTACGAGTACCCCACGTCGGCACTGGGCACGATGTAGTAGCAGTTCACCACGACATATTTTATGCTCCTTGTCCGCGTCATACTACCGTTTCGAAGCCCAGTGCTCTCGAAAACATTATGTTGTAGTGCGTCTACAGTGGTAGTGTTTCTCCGGTTTTAGGTACGTCGCTGTTTCGCGCCTGGAACTGAGAAGTAAAGGTCGGCACATTTTAGACCAGTTTCGTAAAGAGCCAAAAAATGTCACAGGGTAATTCATCTGTTGTTGATGCGATCGCTGCGAACGCTCAAAGAATGGTACATGTTGCACAGGATGAGGTAGATAGCCTTTCGGGTAAGAAAAAAGCACTCAGCTGCAGCAAATACTGAAGTTTCTCCTCCGCTCGGCAGTGGTTGGATTTCCCTGGTACACAACAGCATGTTTCGTCATTCGCACGCTAAAATAGCGTCACAGGTGCGCCGTTGTCTGTGAACATGTTGGATACTTGCACATTCAGTCCAGCTCCATTGGTGCCGCAGCGGCAGTTGGTTTGCTCCCAGTCGGTGACACAAATGCAAGTGCTTCCACCAGTTTGGATACCCCGGCCTAATTTTTACCAGAAGAAGCTCATCCTTCTGTTATGCACCCCACGCACCCCCGTTTCATCTTCCGCCGCGCGATACAGGTACACAACACAGTCCTTCATGGCAAACCCTCTAGTAACAAGCGCTGATATTGTCCTCCACTTGGCCGAATTCGTCGACGACCAGCAATACCTGTTCTTTGCGTCTGTTTCGGCTACCTGGAAGAAGGCGTGGAGGGGGCGTCCCAAAACAACACGTGCCGTTACGGCCGACGCGACAATACACCTACTTTTGCAGAGCTTCAGGAGTGGCCTGCAGCTGGGAGGGGCAGTGTGCGAGGCGGCTGCGGTTCTTGGCAGGCTGGATCTGCTCCAATGTGCCAGAGAGTATGGTTGCCCCTGGCCTGATTCGTTGTGCAGAACAGCTGCAGCGGGGGGGCATGTTGACATCCTGGTGTGGGCACGAGCAGACGGCTGTCCTTCGGATAGGGACACTTGCCATGTGGCTGCTCGTGCGGGGCACTTGGGGGCTCTCCAGTGGGCGCACGCCGTCGGCTGTCCCTCGGACGTAGAAACTTGTAAACTGGCTGCATTCTCGGGGAATCTAGCCATGCTAAAGTGGTTAAGGTCAACCTCCTGCCCATGGGATGAGGATACCTGCTACGGGGCTGCTCGCGCAGGACACCTGGGAATGCTTCAGTGGGCACGGGCTAATGGCTGTCCCTGGGACCGGTGGACATGCGGTGGGGCTGCTGGGGGGGGGCATCTGGCCATCCTCCAGTGGGCACGAATGCGCGGCTGCCCCTGGGACGAAGAGACTTGCAACCGTGCGGCCGAGGAAGGCCACTTGGGGATTCTGCAGTGGGCGCGGGCGAACCACTGCCCCTGGGAGGAGGATACGTGCAGGAGGGCTGCTTTGGGAGGGCATCTGGACGTGCTTCAGTGGGCGCGCTCGAACGGCTGCCCCTGGGACCAGGAAACATGCCATAGTGCTGCTCGCGGGGGGCACCTCGAGGTCCTCCAGTGGGCGCACGAGAACGGTTGTCGCTGGAACTGGTTGACTTGTGACGAGGCTGCTTTGGCAGGTCACCTCGGTGTTCTTCAGTGGTTGCGATTGGCTGGTTGTCCTTGGGACCACAATACTTGCAACTCAGCTGCCAGTTCAGGTCACCTGGGGATTCTTCAGTGGGCGCGGGCGACCGGCTGTCCTTGGAACGAATGGACGTGTTATTCCGCAGCCAGCGAGGGGCATCTGAACGTTCTGCAGTGGGCACGGGCTAATGGTTGTCCCTGGGATGCGAACACAATTAATGTAGCGACCGAGAACGGATACAACGACGTGGTTGCGTGGGCAACAGCAAACCGGTGTCCTGGTTTCTGAGTACTCGATTTTGCCGTTGTGGTATGTTGTCCAAGTACAAATAAAGGCGGTGTATTTGTGTTCCCGTGTAGCGAACATGTCTGGTTGTTGACTACTCGAAAGGTGCGCGCCGAGAGAGACTGCCCGCACTTCGACTCTAAACGTATGCTGCCGTTGGTGTTGGCAGCTGTATGGATGGATAGGCATTGGTGTAGGGGTGGTTTCTCGCCTCCGATCATGAATGCTCATCGAACTGCAGATGGGTGCCAACTTCTAGAGGATGATTAATATCGAGGGTGCAGTATATTCCCATCGACATGGATGCTCTCTGCACAACTACCATAACAAGACAGGCCTTGCAACTCTATGGGCGACCATACGGACCGAGTATTCTCGCCGCAACGCAAACGCTATGTGTGCTCGTCTTCACTGGAATGTCAGCGAAGAGGCACGTGTGAAGGGCTCCATCGCGCTGAGACAATGCAGTGAATATCCCAAAAGTCAAGATGCCGGGCGCCGGGGGCGCGGGGGGGGGGCACTATTGCTCTGTCGTGTTTGCGTCTCCCATTCCTCTCACGTTTTTAACACAGAATCGTCGCTAGCCCAACTTTTTGCAGCAGCCTCAAGTAAGTAGTGTTCTCTCCTGTCCCAGGTGTTCAGAAGGACATGTGCCTTCGACTTCTTGGCTATCTTGTTTTGCCCCAAGGTTTTACGCCAGGTGTTCATGCTACATGCCGGTAAAAACTACAATACCACTCGAATACTCTCGTCGCCTGTGGCCTGGTTGCCTGTCGTACTCTACTTTCGACCCCAGTATGAAGCCCGATACATTATCCGCCCGGCGGTCCAGATTTGCCCTGGTGTATCGTACGAACAAGCTCGAGCTTCCCCGTTTCTGTGCGCGAGACCGTTTTACTCGCATGCACTCCCTAGCCAGTCTGTATCCCTCCTAACTGCAAAGCGTTAAGCATCTGCTGGCCCCTTCCGTCGTTGTTGCGCAACTCCTTTCCGCATTTTTGCGGCATATCGCAATATTTTCGTTTCCGCCATCTTGCCGCGGTATGATCACCGCTACAGTACGCGACATGTGTTAAGAATTTAGGAGTTAATAATATCAGGCTGCGTTTTTTCAAAAGTTAAGAATTTACGGCTAAGAGTTCGTACTCAGCGAGGAACGCCACTCTAAATCCTATAGAATTGGCTTTAAAAGCCTACACTCAACGTTGGGATCACAATAAGCCGTGAGCCTTAGCCAAAATAGGAGTTTCATTAACTGTTGTCGCGTACTGTACTAGACCTAGGGAACCGCGGGAAAAATGGCCGGCCGGCGGCTAAGTGATAGATATAGATAGGCGCCCAGCCCCGTCCTCCCTTCAGAGGGGATGTGAGGTGACACCCAGCAAGCGGTGTGTCTCCCCCCCCCGTGTACGTCTTCGTCAGTGCAAGACCTAGCACTCCATATGTCCGTGGCGATGACGACGTTGCAGATCCTTCATCGGAAAACTACGACGATACAAATAGAGATGCAAGAGAGCTGTACGTCAGTTCAGAACCCGCCCGCAAATATCAACAAAGGGCAGTGGAGTGCGTTAGGGGATCACCGTGCTTGGAGGATACAGCAAACAACACGACATCGCGCTCGCCGGGGTGAACGCCTGCAGTATTGAAAAAAATCCAACCTTACAATTCGTTGAGGGTAACTACGTAACGCGTCCTTGAGTGAAGAACATCATCGATACCTACAGGTTGGTCCACAGGTTGGCTGGGTGTGTTGATTCGAACAGTTTCTTGTTCGCAGAGCCAACGTATGCGCCGAAAGCATGCAAGTTGCGGGGGGAGGGATGTGAAGTACAGTTCTGTAGTGCTGCAAACACAAAACAATCGA
>JAYJME010002711.1:0-13237 GCA_036873775.1 Costaria costata | reverse complement strand
ATTATTGAAAGAAAAATATGTAAATATATTTGTGTTTTTTTGGAAATAAAGATGCAGAGGATGTTCGTTTTTTTTTTCTTTCCAGAAACACCTGCGCGGAAGAGCAAGCGTTATAGAGGTACTTTTAAAAATTTGATCGGTTATGTATACCCGGAGAAACATGTACCTAGGTGGTGTGGAAAATATTAGAAAAAAAAAGCTGCACGGACTATCCTATCAGGTATTAATATTAATAGTATTTTGTGGCAGCTGTCGATCCCGCCAATAGAGAAACATAAATCAGGATTATTGGCAGCCTTGAGCTATCGATGATCCAAGAAATCTGACCTTATCGTTGAGGCACCCCCCGAAATATACCAAACCGTTCTCGTCTCGTAATATAATTATTGTCCCATTGGCCACCTGCAATGGGAAGCGCTTATATTTTATCCCAAACATACCATCCTCATACAGACTACTGCTGTGATATCCTCTGTTTTTTTCGACTCTATGAAGACTGGTTTTGTTTTAGTGGAATCGATCCCTATACCATCAATATTTTTATACTCTCCTACAGTAGGTAGGTCAGATTTGGACTCGTGAGCGGAAAAGACGTCTCTGGGTCCTGTTCTCCACTGCCGTAATATGGTCCCACTCACGTACTACATAGTGGAATGCTTGGCTAACCCGTGGAACGGATAATACTACGCTGAACTATACAGGAGTAGTACGAGCACATGTGCCAGTATTGCATCAGACTGACCATGCAGTGTACAGCCAGAACGAAAGCCGAACAATACTATAATAGGAACACTGGTATGTATTTATACTATTAATATTCATATGTCGTATATATTCGAGGGGTGTGATGTGATGTTACGTTCTTTGACTTGCTGTGAGGGTGTATGCCTCTACTGTACTATCCACACAAGGCACACATGCACACACCACCGACACACACAAAAGAAAAATGGCGATTTTTCCCCCCGACCCTTTCGACCCCTCCGGGGGGGGCGGGATTGTTAGGTGATATCCAAATCCCCGGAAGTATGGCACGAACGCCCTCGCATAATCGTTTTTCCCTTGTGCGCTCTTGTGGCGATTATCCTGCCGTACCTGGTTACTGTTATTGATAAGTAGGGGGGGCAGACGACAGTTGCCAAGAGGAATAGAGACACTGGATGGTTTGGATGTCAATGGGAGGGTGTATCTTGGGGAAAAATAGCGTTTCTGTGTCGTATGTACGAGTAGTAAAATGCAGCCCTGGATCGGATGTATATACGCTGCCCCTATTTTCGAGAAAGGTTACAGTAATACTAGAAAATCGCGCATCCTCTTTTATTACCGATATTACTGCAACCCCCCCGCCGCAGAACTGCTGATGGTGCGGTCTCACTGCAGGGGGACAGGGAACGTGCAACTTGAGGGTTTTACCGATGGAGCTACAGCAGTAGATATGAAAGCGGTTCCGTACAGAGGTAGCTACGCTTCTTTGAGTTACCGCAAGAAGAGGTGTTGGTACCCACCCGCAACTCCAGTTACTTCTTCTGTGTTGCCGTCTCCGGTAGCGCCGTTTCACAACCCAGTTACCTTGGGGCTGCCGTTAGCGGCAACACCAGTCCACCGCGGAAACAAAGCGAACAAAGTCACACTTGCACTTGAGACTTTTCAACACGTAAAACCCGACCATTGTTTCAAGCGAGAGAGTTCTTTGCTAAACCAAACGTTAAATATTCTTCCAACATTTAGAGCTAATTGTTTCTAGGGGGGTTTTGTTGAGAGAACCTGGCCTTGGGCAATTGGAGCTTCTTTCTCCGGTTCCATTAGTTGTGGCCGACAGGAGACAGGGAGGCATCCTCTGGGGGGGACATACCGTAGATTGGTTTGCGTCAGCATCAGAAGCACGACAAGGAACACCCGCCTTCGCCTGGATCCACTTTGTTCTCAGCCCTGCTGATGGTTGAATCAGCACCCTATTTTCTCACTATTGATGGAGGTGTTCCTTCAAAAATGTTGGGTGCAGAGGGCAGACAGACTATGTCGCCGATGCAGCAGCAACAGCACCATGAGCAGCAGCAGCAGCGACAGCAGCGGCAGCAGAGACCTCAACCACCTGGAGACTCGTCGAGAACGTGTGACTGCTGCTCCAAGAGGAAAAGGCGCTGCCATGACCTTCTTCCCCGCTCCAGGTGACCTCCTGCAAAATAAAATATAAATATACGAAGTATCATATTTCTACTGTACTACAGCGACTACAGTATTAATACTGTACTGTACCAGGCACCTGGTATAATTTAGAGTAAGGTTTGGCCGCAAGGGGAGACTCGTACACCGCAGCAAGTTATATATCTCTACACAGAATACGTACATAGGTGAAACTCATAAACGATGCCTTGTGTTCAAGAATATATGCAACACGGCGGCGGCATACTGTTTTTCACGGCCGCAACTTGCTCGATACGATGCAAAGCAAGTCGCTGTGGGCTATCATCACAGGCTACTTCACGTGGTAAGACATGTTGGTTAGAAGGGATAACCTACCTCCCTGTGCTCAGTCAGCGCTGACTCGGTGGTCTATTAATAGTCGGTTGTGCTACTGTATATAACTCCAGCATAACATACGGTGTGCGGTGAGTTCGAATCTCACCTCTTGAGAGCTTGTTTCTGCATAGATGCTATAGATATAATTGCGTGGCGAAGGAAATGCCCTGGATATCAATGTCGAGAACGGGTCGAACTCACCAAACAAACAAGCTATAGTCCATATTTTGTTGGTTAGAAGGGATCCCCTACTACTGAGTTGATACTTTCCGCGGTCAGCGCTCTGGTTAAGCTAGTTATTTCAGGTTACTCATTTTAGCCAACACGACACTCCGACCACAACTTGACCCGCGCGTTTGCATCGTATACTTACTCACGGTCGGACAGGAGACGCCTTCGTTCCATCTGCATTATCGAGCTCCCGCAGTACCGTCAAATATCTCGCTGGGGGTATAGGTGGCAATGTTTGGCGGATTAGAGAGAAGCCGCGTTGTTGACGATCATCCTTCTTGTGGGACCATGTTAGCGTATGGCTGGCGGGCTGGCCAGCCACAATTATATTCGGCGGGTTCGCTGTTGGTCACACGCCTACAGTAGGTCCGCCTGATTTACCACACACAGGGTAGTCTCTCGCCGTTCGGATTCGCTAGCGTTTGTTCCTGAATGTGATAGGTATGTGGTAGCTGACGCCGCTTGTCGCTTCACGCTTTGCAATCCCAGGGATGGCATACCAGGTACAAGGTAAGTATTGTCGTACTTAGAAGAATAGCTCTATTAATATACCGCTGCAAAGGGAATGCAGTACGGTGTGGCGAATTATGCCATGCCAGCGACGTGCACCCTGAACAAGCAAGGCACCACATAGCTTGGGAAGTGTCAGGACTGAGCAAAGAAAGTCCGGTCAAAATTTACAATTCCAATTCCTGACAATGTACATGTGGTGTGACGTGACCGCAGGCAGCTGCACTCCATCGCCGAGACAACTTCCATGTCTAGCGCTCTCGTACAGCGACTGGCTCTATTCCCGAGGGCTGGCTCTATTTATACACAGTTACGACATGTATACCCTGGTATAGAGCCGTTGCGCTTTTTGTACCAGATACAGTACGAGTGTTCCAATCATTCGACCCTGGGCTCCTATCGTGCGTACCTTTTCTGGTCGGAACAAAGGTTCGGGCACTCGTGGCAAAGCTGTGAGTTGCGATGGGATTACTGTAGTGCTTCCCTCGCTTGCCAATGTTTTGAATCACGTCGAGTCGAGCTATGCATACACTTACTACGTCAAAGTTACCGAGAATTTTTGTAAATACCTGGTACGTTGTGAATGGTTTTTGTTAGCGGTAACAGTCACGAAGTCGGACCTAGCGCAGCATGGGATGCGATGTTACCACTTACACCACCTTTGGCCGACCGATATTCTGTGCATGTGTTATACGAAGTATGCCGGTATTAAGAACAAACAAAGCACTTCCGTTGCAGCGGAGATGGGCGATATTCCACCTTCCGAGATGGCATCAGTCGAAAGCGGCTTGCCATACAGCGAAGAACACCGGGGGGGAAGATGGCCCCGGCTGTTGCTTCTTGGGGGGCAGTCTGAGCGCAGAGGCAATAAGAACAAACCCGCTGAACAGCACTTCGCTCGACGCCAAGCCGTTGCGTGTGTACTGCTTCCAATCTTGGCGTCGTGGGCGCGACTCAATCGTTCACACCGTACACTATTCAACACTGCCACTGCTATGGTCTCGGTGTGAGTGGTGACGAGGTAGTGCCGGCGCCAAGCGATACGCGCGTCGAATAAACACTTCTCCATGCTGTTGCTGCTGCTTGTCGAAACTATCGTATACTATTGCCCGAAGACTATAGCTGATAACTCACGCCGACTTTAGGAAAACGATAACTCATGGCACCCGTGACAATCAATAACATCTTCCTTTCTACGGAACCATTTACCACCCTGTCACGTCAACTGTACACGGCCATGTACTTGGTCTCTCCCTCACTCCCTCCGTCTTCTCCCTCGTTCGTGCTCGCCCGCGGCCTGCGTCGTGTGCTGTTCATGCTGCCTGTTGACTGCTACTGCCGGACAGCACACGCATCGACAAAATCAATCCGAGCTGCCACCACCGCCACAAGGAGCCGTCCAAGGCAGAGTCGAAGGCAATGTCGGCTGCCCGATTGAGGTTCTCCAGCGACACCAACCAGGCGGTTGATTCGGCTGAAAGGCCAAGCGATGTGGACATGGTGGCAACTTCAAGAGGGAGGACCCTACTATGCGTGACCCCCCTGAAGAGGTTTGGACACACGAACTCATACTTGTTACAATGCTTCGGGCCCTACTTGTTTCGAGTATCACGCTGGTGGGGTGTCTCGTCATTTGCAAACTATCTGGGATTGTTTTTGTGCAGCACAGCAATGCAGTATGGGAGTTACATCTCGGAAGTGTAAATTGCTACGTTCATTTATAACACTGTACGCAGTAGCCACTGATAACAGTAGCCATGCTACAGTCTTGTGTTGTTATACTGTAGTTTCACGACTGCAAAAAACATTCTGTACTCAAACGAAAATGCAGCGCAGCGCGTCAGTATTGCTGGCCGTAAGGATAGACTCGCGTTTCGCTGCATTGGTGTGTCAACCCCGAGGCCACGTAATCACGAACACCTTGGCTATGCTCCCCATGTACTACAAGTAACCGCGGAGGCACACCAGAAACCCATGGCGTTTAACAATCAAGGCCAACCAGTGATACGATTGCATACGCGGTCAGATTCGCCGATTCGCGGTGCTCTATCCAATTTCATCCCAGGTGTCGACTTAGCCCGTCTCCAGCAACGGGCCTTGTGGGTATGCAGGAGAACGCCTTCCTTAACGACTACTTCGGGTGCTTGGGCTTTCTTCCTCTCGCGAGCGCAAGGCGAGTGCCGCAGCCTTCAGCCATGTCGTGAACCATCGTCTCGCCTAAATAAATAAGCGAGACAAGGGTACCAGCCGGGAAGACGTCTCTTGCCGTACACCTTAGCTCATACCTTACCGTGCACCTTAACGTACACCTTACCGTGCACCCTGCCGTACACGAGTCTCGTCCTACGGTGGGGAGGCCACGCCCATTTTCACTACCGCGGTTCGTCCACTCGAGCGAGGGGCTACGTACTTTCCCCCAACCCCCAACCTTTAACGGAACACTCCTATTTGTTTGTGCAGCGTAAAACCCAATCCCATGGTGGTGAATATCGCGAAAACAAGAACCATAAGAACTTGAAACTGTCAAAACAACAGGGTAGTCACTCGGGAGAGTGGCTCTGGGCGGCTGAGAACAAAGGACCAGAAAGTGACCGTTTTACCCTAGCAGCACTCACGGTCGGTCTGCTTTGTTGGAGTACATGTTGCGGAACTTGACGATGATCGAGAGCTGGTTCAGTTCGCTGCGCGACCATCGCGTTTTGCGTACCGTATGGATGTTTTAGATTTTTGTGTGTGTGTTGTGCCGTCACAGCGTACAGCTGAATAGCGAATACTAGTTAGCTACTAGTTAGCACGATACTCAAAGAAAGGTACTTGCGCATATTGTGGACAATGCAGCGGGTGAGCGAGCGGGTGCAAACTCGGAGTACAATGTACAGCCAATGTAACTTGTCCTTTTATCCTGTGCAACAAGCGAGATAATATCACTCAATTGGCCATTGTGCACCCCAACCAGATTTGCGAAGTGGCAGCGCCTCACTGCGCCACGTAGCCCAAAGGAGCCTGAAGGCGGAGTGAGAGATGGAAATGTGTTTCTTGTTGGTCTAGTAAGATCGGATGTGCTAGACATTTCTAACATAGAGGGTGACGTCCTTGCAGGATTCAACAGCGCACAGCTTGCAGCAAACAACCTGTTAGATCCATTTCACAACATTATCAACTACCCCGGAATCTTACACGTCAGACAGACCCGCAACAACAAGTACGTACAAACTATTACGTCAATTTTTGCCAGTACCGGATTTGCTAAACCTTGACAATACATACGCGTAGTTAAACAGAGAAGGAATTAAAGTGCTGGCTACCGATGCTCCAATACCCCCGACCTAGACGTTTATATACGGATGATGCACCGCGACATTGCTACGTTGTTGTTTTACTCAGTGCTTGCGCAGCAGGAAAGTTCATACTCTGAGCCGCCGTGCTTACAATTCTAACATGACTCCTGGGCATGTTGCAAGTACAGACGAGCCGACTCAAGCGATTCGAACACCGAAGCTTCTCCGTGAATGTGGCAAATACCTATTTCAGCAATGTACAAGGGTACTAAAGCGCAACCAGAGCACCAACCAAGAGGATATGCCCTCTACCTTTCATTGGGGTATGCGTCATCTTGAATCACTTCCGTCTGCCGCGTTACTCCTGCAGCGTGGCTCGGCAAGCGATGGTCAACATCATGCTTGACTCCAAGGTGCAGCAGGGTGGCGAACTTCATGGTGTCGGACGAGGCAATCACGCGGGAGAAGAACAAAGAGGGATGCCCTGCCAGGGACAGGAGGGGGGATGGGACCAGGCATTGGCACCTCACGACCTGGCGGACAATTGTTCCAAGTGCATATTCTGGTCCGCTGTCGCCCTCGGAGCTCTCTTGCAGGGCTGTTCACTAGCGTTCGTGAGTTCCCCGCCGCTGTAGCCCACACGCATGACCGGATCAACGGATCTGCATAAACGATATTATGCGATAAAAATCCCCTTGTACGTGGAATTATCAATGTGTCTGGTATACGTTACGCCCAGTGTGACACTCATGGTTTGCCGTGGGTCGGTAGAATTTTACCCGTTAACTGGATTGTACCAAGACCCAGGAGACGGCGATGTCGACGGCAGGGGGCAGGCAACAGGCCGACACGCCTCTGCCGAAGCTACTGGTGCTACGGGGGCGGAGGATACCGTGTCACGAAGCGCTTTTCGTTGAGCCATAGCTGGTGTATTTCTACGGTCCACTTGACTGCCAAATCCGGACCGATTCTGAAGCTGCCATGTAACAGGCATGAAATTAGAGGTTGACAACCGAATCGGAAACGTGCCTGTCTGCGACGCCCTCGTGATGGACTACCACGGTGATATGGTCATCATGAACAGCAAGTTATTGATAAATATGTCTCTGCCATCGTTCATGGATTAGTCTCGCATCATGGCCATACTATGCCCAAGTCGTTCTCCGATCGCCCGTGTTGAGAGATCTATAGCTTTCGCCGGACGGCCTCAAATGAGTGTCGAGTTCGCAGGTCTCCCCGAGAGAGTGTGAAGACCTTACTGAAAATGGGGCGAGGCGCCTCACGAATTGAGCATATTTTGACTCTATCCGTTGGCGTGGCGCTGTTTCTGACACCTCGTGCCCATGCAACCAGGAGGGTGTTCTTGCCCCCTCTTGCGAGTAGCTCAAACAATAAGGAGCCACACCACCCCCCCTACGGTGGGATTGCTCACACACACCACTCATATGCTCCGCGGCGCAGCAGGATGCGTAGGAAGCCTTTGGATTCAAAATATGAACTTCGCGTAAACCTGTTCCGTGTGCTTCAAGGTGACGGGGTACGTCAAGCTGGCGCAAGATTATCTGGCCGAGTGTTTCGACGGAACCTCCATGGAAACGGCTAGGTAAGCCGTTCGGTAAACCATGCATAGGTGTAGCGGCATGGGTCAAGATCGGTTCATTAACGGCGCTCTCACCCTGAGCCGGAGGGAGGTTCTGGGCGTGAGGGAGGCCGTCACGAAACACCCGTTGCGTGGGTTACGCTTCCATTGCATCGTGTGTGTTGCTGGTGGTGCGCGGGTGTTGCCTGTGTTTCCTGTGTTGGCAGATGTTGCATGCGTTGCTTGTGTTGCTTTGGGGTTGGCTACATTGTCTGCGTTGAAAGCCTCTGCTTGGGTTGCTTGTGTTGACAACGCATGCTACGATGGAGGTGCACGTATTGGTTTTGAGGCTCCGAATCCGAACCTGAGGAGCTTTTTACATCACCTAACCAACTGGCTCTTGAAGAGGTTTTTGACGTGCAACAGAACGAACAATCCCATGGTCAAGTGAAGGAAAAAAACGAATACAATTCTTAACCACAAATGGTCATGAAACAATACCAGTAGGGTTTGCCTCCGCCACCAAGAAACGGTTTGGTGAAAAAGTGAAATACCTTTCGTGGCGCGCGTGTTGCTGTAACTTTGCTTCAAGTAAAGGGTTCAGATAGACGTTGTCATGGGCAGTTAATGCTGTCAGTCGACAACACGGCAACCTTCGCCGAGGTTGCCGCACCGAGGTCGGCGAATGCAAGTGGCGCATTAGACACTTGTCCTGAACGAAATAACGTCGTACTCGTCAGTTTCTGTTCAAATGTGCTCGCGTACTACTAATGACTCCTACGTTCGGCCCCTGGTACGCGAGCTGTGGTTCCCATGATGGCTGCATCTACGCGTGAATGTCTATTATTGCGCAGGGCCTACCTCGTCATGGCCTTCTTGTGCAGGTTTCTGGGCGATCAGGCGAGTACACATTTTGTACGTCAGTGTATCGTGTCTCTACATACGAACAATATGACAGTGACACACCAGGTATCAACCTGTTCCGCGCTTTTGCTCCGACTGTATCCACGTAGTGTCCAGACCAGATACCGTAGGAATGCGCCCGCGACGTGTTGGTTTGCGGCCTCCCACTTGAAGCGGCTGTACTCGGAACAGATGTCCTGCCCCCGAGTTGATTAAACGCACACTGGTATTTGATAGAGATTGCAGCTTTGAAACAATGCTAATATTCCATGTAGAGATTGTACCAGCCCTTTTAACCGTCATCAACGTCCGTTCAAGTTGTCAACGGCAGCGTCTGCACCCAATCCAACCTCGTGTTCAGGGTTATAATGGCCGCTTGGTCATTAATTCGATGCCAGTTAGCCCCTTGCGATGGTGCGCTCTCGTGCCGTCCATCACAGCCGGTAGCGTGGGCGTGCTGCTCTATAGTAAGTACGACAAACAACAGAAAACATACCCTTCCGCGTTGTCAGCACGCTGATATACCCGCAACGTTGAACCGTCTGGTTTGAACAGCGATCGCATGCGAGGCGACCCCACTAGCCTCCCTCTCTGTGTGTTCATATTAACTGGCGCAGCAAGGTTTCGCTCGATGTGTCGTTGTATGCATATCCATCGACGTCTCACACACTCTGTCAATTTTTCGCCCTGCCCCTCCCTGCCACCATCCCTGCCTCCTTCCCTTCTGTCGCCGTTTCACTCTCTCACTCTTTCCCTTCTGATCGAGCCCCCCATCCCCAATTCAATGGTGACGTTCCCTCCCCTCGCTGCTGCCTTTCCTGGCAAGAGTAGAACAAGAGCGAGGAGTACGTTGACTTTGCGAACAGTATCGTCGACACACTACCCAAGGAGATGGTCCCCTCGGTGAGTCAATCAGCCATGTGCTTCGGGAGCAACGATTGCATCGGTACACCATTGCACCGCATTTTGTTGCATGGACAGACCATTGCATGCAATCCTGTTGCCATGGTAGCGTACCCCACGCGAGTAGCTATTTTCACCGCTTGACAGCAACTCAAGACACCGGAGGGTTGTTTCTCGCACGGGATATTGTGGTGACCCAGCGATGGAACGCCCAAGTGTATGTGTTATGGGGATTAATGTGTGGGAGGCGGACGGGTGGCGTCGTTTAGACGCACTCCGCCTGACACTAACCGGCTCCAGGAAACTCCTCCGCATGATTAGTGGGGGGGTTGGTGGGGGCCATTGCTCAGTCGTGCTTCTTACGGCGCGAGTGGGGTAGACGAGACGAGTGAATCTGCTCACTGTACGAGGCGTACGTGATAACTGTGTAACCGTCATCGGGATACGTTAAGACAACAGGCATGTTTATCCCGGGGGGCATTTCATATGTACCTGGGCCATGCATCATGATTCACTTGCTGTATATACTTTGTCTTCTATATTGTCTACACCGTGTCTACACATACCGCCCCCGTTCCGTCACCATGAGCGCCCACTCGTGAACCTACCTCGACATAGTCACGATCAGGGGTATAGGGGACACGCGATGTTCTGTCTTTTCTCTGTTCCAAGTACTTGGAAGTGCCAACTGATTCGAGCTTCGCCGGGAGTGTCAAGCTCCACCCGAGGGCCTGTGAACGATTCTGGGTTGTAGGCATGGGGGACGTGGGACAGCAGCTGAGAAGCGATACTGCCCTGGTCGAGGACGGCATGAGCACCACCACCACAGGAGTTGCGGTCAACAACGCTGCAGCAGAGGCCGCCGAAGCGGGTATTAGCTCAGGAGCCATGAGCCAGCCCACGCCGGAGGGTGGCGGGCTGGGCCGGGACGATGAGCTCACCCCTCTACGCCAAAATATATGGAGTTGGGGATTTGGATGGGAGGAGAGCACCAGATCGATCGCCTTTGCAAGAAAACATAGATATGCACTCCGATGGAGCAGGATCGGCCGAAACAGTGGCTCGACCAGAAACATCAACGGGGGATCCAGCCAAGCTACGACATCGACAGCAGCTACAGAGGGAGGAGGAGAAGCGGCTCCAGCACGTTCAACTAGAGAAGCGGCAGCAGCGTCAACATCTACCTTTTGGAGCCAAGCCGGTCGTACTTACAGGAGGCGAGAAGAGGGAGGTCGTTTACGATTACTTGTATGTGATATCTGGCGTTTACCACCGGTAGTCATTGCCGAACGTAAACTTCAGCAGCAACGGCGGCAGCCTCAGTACCTACAGCAGCAATGGCTCGACCGGCGGCAGCATCTAAACTTCCAACAGCAGCAACAGCGACAGCCACAGTACCATCATCACCAGCAGCAGCGGCAGCCTTTAGGGCGACCGCTCCCTCGGGAGATGGGAACGGGGAACTTGCATGCCAGTACTCGTGTGCAAGTTCGGCCTCCTTTGTGCCTGCAGAAGAAGCTCGAGGAGAGCAACGCAGTCACGACGGTGACCACAAGCCCGGCGAGGTGAAGGCTCCGGCTCCAGGGGGGGACATAGAGGCCCGCACGGGGTGCGATGCCATACCAACACCAGAGCAGGGAGTCTTCCTACAGGATAACGATTAATGGGAAGGGGTCGCTACCCACCTTAATATTCTCGCGAGCCTGGAGAAAGTCCCTCGGCCAATGTAGATGAGCAATCGACCGACGAGACAAAGCAGAGTGCTATTCCAAGATCGCCGGTCATCGCGATCTCGGGAGGGATTTCTTCGCGCATGAGACGGAGCGCGCCAGAGGGTGCGCCTGAGCACGACCACCTGCTTGACCGGCAGGCGCCGCTGCCTACGAGAGCAGGCGGGACACCACGAGGGGTTGGAAGCGATGCGCACCAGAGCAGCACAGCATCGTTATTGTGCTTACACCGAAGGAGGAGCCGCCTGGTGTATGGTGGATTTTAGTTTTTTAGACGGACGGTGGGTGCTACGATAGAGGTTGCACTTTTTGACTTTTTTGTTTCTGAATGACGGGGCTTCTTAACCCAAAATCGTCGAAATATCCTTCCGTGCAATATCATATTTTGGTATGCCTAGTCCATATCGGGTTGGTTGATCGGGCTGTCCTTCCAATTTACTCAAACCCAGTGTCTAGGTGTGGTATGGGGCTCGTGAAGTGAGGAGCCTCAGAAAAATGGTGGTGCACCTCTATCGTAGCGTGTGTCGACAGAGAATAATTGTTTGGCCTGCAGTCTACTGACTGGCTGTTGAATGATGGTTTGATTTTTCTTGGGTTTAGGTTTGATGGGTTGCAGCAATACGGGCGGTGTGCCGTGGCATACCGACGTATGGAGACGTTCCACTGATACCCCTTCACCTGGCAGCCGACCTGAACGGTATTGGTTTGACTGACAGTATGTGACCCCAAATGGCCTTTTATATATTTTCGTTTTGCATGAGTATTTTGAGTATTACGTAATATTTGACCTGATATGGCAAGCCTTCCGAAAATATGTTTAATACTATGGTAGAGCAAACAAAATGTCACTGAGACAGAGCAATAACACGCCCCAGCCCGTTGCGGATGTCCCACTATAGGACTTGTAGTATTTCAGGGAGGATGCTTAGATGAGATGCCTGTATCGGTGCTTAGCGAAGGGAGGCCTACATAGAGTCATGTTGACCTACCTGGAGTCCTCTTGAATATGGGTGCTCTGTGGCCATGAATTTCCTGTGCTGCTGTCAGGGGTCAGGAAGAAGTATATTTTGAATTGAACTCTGCCAAATTGCGGGATGTAATAGTATGCATTTTCACAGCAGCAGTACGTAAAGGCACATGGAATGCCGACCACCATACATACAATCATCCGTTTTTGTTTTGGGGAAGAATGGAATGAATCCGCAATATGCGTGGGATCTCCGAGCGAGTGGCAATATCCAGTTGGCGAGGGTAGAGTCTGTGAAAGATCTAGGAAATTTGTGTGTTGGTGGGAGTGTGATATGAAGCTTGCTTGCCGAGGACGGCTGAGATAGGATTACCAACCATAATTTTATTTGAATATTATATGGTTCTCCCCCCCCCCCCACCGGCGATTCGCGCTTGGTGCTAGCAATGTCCGCCTAGTCGGTGAAAACCCGACGTGCTCCGTCCCGGCATAGTAGGATGCGAGGGTCTATGGTCATACGACTACGGCCGTGCATGATATGCGTCGGGGGGGGGGGGGGGGGGGGGGGGGGGGGGGGGGGGGGGGGGGGGGGGGGGGGGGGGGGGGGGGGGGGGGG